>AWOL01S0018056.1:0-24595 GCA_000715115.1 Nicotiana otophora
TCCCAGTGTCTTCACAGTCCTCCACTGGGAAAACCTTGGGAGTAATATCGAGATCACACGAATCTTTCGTCCTGGAACATCTGCATCCTTTGCCTTTTACTCCATGAGGCTACGATCTATAAGTACCACTTAATTGCATATGCGACCTGATTTTAGTACAACCTGAGATATGTAAGCAACTCAAACACCAGAGTTTGGTCAAAATCATCAAAACCTCGTCGTTCCCCACTCTGTCATGTTGGGAAAAATTGAATATGGCATCAATTTCTTTGCCCGAAGACTCTTGCATCATCTGCGATCAAACTGAGGTAGCTGTTGACACTCAATTTTGAACCTCCGCATTTAAAAATTAACTTTTGCAGGCTTCCGAGTCAGTAAAATAATAAAATATAGTTTAGCACATTATTTAGCTTTAATGCAATTTATTGATAATTATTTATTTATTTTTACAAAATATAGGAATTTTATCACAATACTAGAAAAAAAGGCTAGTTTCCGACCGTCAAATCGATCAGAAATTGAGTTTTTTCGACGGATTTCCGACCAAAAAAGGTCGGTAAAAAATACGTGGTCGCAAAATATTTGTGACTAAATCAGTGGATTGGGTCGCAAACTAAAAAATAAGGGACACATTTTAATTTAAGTGATTGCGACTGAATTGGTCGATAAATTTACGGCTGATTCGGTCACTAATCAAAATAAAAAAATAAATAAATTTTTCGACCGATTCAGTCGAAAATTTAAATAATAAAATTAATATTTAATTAAATATTCTGACCGAAACAGTCATAAATATTGAGTATAAATGAATTAAACCAATTGCAATAATTCATAATTTGCGACCGAATCAGTCGCAAAACTGGGTAATTTCTGGTGATATTTGCGACTGATTCAGTCGCAAATCAGCCCCAAATCTGGAAAAAGTTTAGTAGAATTCTGTTGTATTTTCAATTACACCACCTGTCAAATAAAGCAGCCAACCAAACACCTAGTATAACAATCCAAATCCAATATTTACTACATATAAAATAGTAATATTTATAACAATCCAACCAATTAATCAAACAACATTAATTATGATCGACCAATTATCAAAATACTAACTCAAATTCATAAATTAAACATGTCTCTAACTTCAACTCTAAAATATAACATGCACATTCAAATAGCTAATCCTTGTCAGACTCAGTCTTCTCCTCAGACTCAGACTCCATTGTAGGTTGTCTGCCTTTCTTGCTTTTCTTTTTTAATATTTTTCTGTATCAAAGCCTGAGTTGCGTCCCATTCTTGCGACATTTGATCCATTCTTTGACGCGTAGCTTCCATGTCTTCTTGGAAAACTGATGCACCAGCGAATAATGTTGCTGGATAACTGGAGGATGGCTGTACTCTAAGCCCTTAGACTCGACTTTTATTTATATTCACGAAAAATAAAAAACATAAAAAGTAAAAGAAGTAAGAAAACAAACACGCAACTTTCAAGTAATACCAAAATAGATAATTACATAATATCTATACCTTTATTCACGCAACCTGCCGTCTGTGTCCATATTGCAGTCATATCCTCCAGGGTCGGCTGAGTTCCTTCAGGCTGAGTTTGTCTCCATGCATCCAGATCATTCTGATACTTGTCCTAAAATAAAAATAATATAGTGATAGAGTTGGGACCATACAAATGTCTCTGAAGTAATCAAACAGCAACAGACAACTTGGAATGCACTTAGCCTTCATACAACGGACAACTGGTTCCTCTAACGCTTTGAAAAACTTCTTAGCCTCATTATTTGGTTATGATTGAGCCCCCGAGAACATCTTAAAGGCATTCCTTATCATGTCAATGAATCTAGAATTTTCAACATTATTCTCGACTATGGGACTACCCTTCTCACCACCAAAAGAATTATGAAAATTAACATCATTTACGCTATCAAGATTCTCCCCATGAGCAGTTCACACATAATAATTTTTCTGTAATGCCCCGACAGGTCGTTTTGAGAATTAGCATTCTGTTCAGTAGTTTAAGGTCTCGAGCAGCTTCACATCATGTATTATGACTTGCGTGTGTTCTAGAGTTCAGTTTTCGAATGATTCGAGATTAATCTAGAAGAACAATTCTTGTTTTAGAAGCTTAAGTGAAAAGAGTTGACCGAAGTTTGACTGTTGTGTAGACGACTCTAGAATGGTATTTTGATAATTTCAATAGCTCTGTATGGTGATTTTGAACTTAGGCGTATGTCCTGATTTAGATTTGGAGGTTCATAGGTTGAATTGATGCATTTTGGTGAAGGTTGAAGATTTGGAAGGTTGAGTGGTTTGACCGGGAGTTGAATTTGTTGATATCGGGTTCGCATTGGAATTCCTTGAGTTGGAATAGCTCTGTTATATCATGTGAGACTTGCATGCAAAATTTGACGTCATTCTAGGTTGATTTGATATGATTCGGCGCGTGTCGTAGAAGTTGAAAGTTCATAAGTTCTTTAAATTTGATTTGAGGTGCGATTCGTAGTTTTGATGTTGTTTAATGTGATTTGAGGCCTCGAGCAGGTCCGCGTTATGTTATGGGACTTGTTGGTATATTAGGACGGGGTCCCGAGGGGCTCGGGTGAGTTTCGGGGTGGTTTCAGACCATTTGTAGGCCATTTTTAGTTGCTGGTTTTTGGCCACAGGGGTATGCATCGCGATCGCGGACATTGGGTCACATTTGCGAAGAGCAATTTTGATGTTTGGGCACTGTGAATCGTGATCGCAGAAGCCTTTTTGCAATCGCGTAGAGGAAAATGCTGTTGTCACTGACCTGAATTTTGAATCTTATATCATGCAATCTATAAAGAATTTGGAGATGATCATAAAATGAAAGTTCTAGCCCTTTGAGTCTAATTTACATAAAATTAAACCGTTTGTCATTTGGAGTTATGTACAAAAGGTTATGGCTATTACACTACAGGCTGTCTAAGAAGATTTTGGGAAGGGTAATGGGAATTTGTTCGTCGCAATCCCGGGGAAATGGCCGCGATCGTGAAGGGTAAAATTTGGGTTGGAAAATTTGTGAATCGCGATAGCGATGTTGGTGACCGCGATCGCGAAGGGTACCAATGGAGCAGTGTTTTACTATATTTCGAAGGTCTTGGTCATTTTATCATATTTTGAGCTATGGAGCTCGGATTTGGGCGATTGTGAAGGGAATTTTCACACATTGGATTGGGGTAAGTGTTATTTACCAGGATTTAAATATATTTCATGATTCAATCTTACTTTTTAATATTAAATTAGTGATTTGAATTGGAGAAAATAAAATTGTTTGTAAAAACATTCAAAAATGTATAATGAGGATTTGAAGGCCGATTTGATATCGGTATTGGATAATTTTGGTATGGTTGGACTCATATCGGAATGGGTGTTCCGATTTTATGAATTTGTCGGGTTCCAAGGTGCGGGCCCGGGGTTGACCTTTTAGTTTTCATTAAATATCAAAACTTTATTATCCGAGATTGTTTCTTGTAGTTTTTATTTATGATATTAAGTTATTATGGTTAGATTTGAGCCGTCCGGAGGTTGTTTCACATGAGAATGCGTTATCAAAACTTTGCATTATTTTTGTTATGTAAAAGTCGTGTACGCGAGGTGACGAGTGCGTACTCGGGCTTATATGTGGAAATTGATTAGTTTAGACTCTTAGGCTTCTTTTATGAACTTATTTGGAATTATTAGCACATGTTATATCTTTTATTCATCATGTCTACTATCACATGCTTTATGTGAAGTTGTCGTTACATGTCACATTCTTTACTTGTCGGGTTTTCTCTTATGTGCTTTATTTGAAGTTGTTATCACTTTTATCATTATGTGATTTCTTTTATTATGGAGTTACTCTTAGTTGAAATTGTTGTTACATGATATCCTTTTGGTTCTGGGTTATTCTCATGCATTTAGACGCAGTGTTAGTTTGTGCCATCTCTTTCATTGTTAGCCTATTCATATACTGGAATCCGAAGTTTGCCATTTCATAGAGATACTTTCACTATTGAGTTTATCCTTAAATACTTAATTGGGATTGAGGTTATCGAAAGTCATTAATTTATTTTAATTAAAGTTGTGTTTAAAGGGGGTGTTGTTCCTTGTTGAGTTACTTGCCCGTTCATTTTGTTGATATTGAGATTCTATACACATTGTGTTGAGCCGTGGGCTATCTTTCATGGAAATATTGATATTGTTGGATTTTTGGAAAGGTTGTCGCCTATGGGCACTTGTGATATGAGTTGATATGTCATGTTATGATGTGAGCACATGTGAATTTTTGTGTGGTTTGGTTGTTGTTATGCGAAGTATAAGGGTAGCATTTCACCGTTATTGTTATGCGGGGCATAAGGGTGGCATCTCACTGTTGTTGAATGTATAGAGTGATACATGTGGCTATTGTGTTATTGTCCGGGCAGAGCGATAAGGGTGGATATTATATGGAGTGATATGAGTGGCTATCGGAGTGATGCGGGTGGCTAATGATATTGTCAGGGCGGAGTGATACGGGTGGCTATTGGAGAGATAAGGGTGGCAATGTCAGGGATGATGTAAGATGGCTTGGGGACATTATGTTGGGGATTTTCATGTGATGGTGTGATTTTCCTTG
Organism: Nicotiana otophora; assembly: GCA_000715115.1. Classification (NCBI taxonomy): domain Eukaryota; kingdom Viridiplantae; phylum Streptophyta; class Magnoliopsida; order Solanales; family Solanaceae; genus Nicotiana; species Nicotiana otophora. The sequence goes on from AWOL01S0018056.1 coordinate 4,625, forward strand.
TGTATGTCATACACCTTACGTTATTTGTTGTGTTGCTTCGATGAGCTACTCGATGTCTTTGATATTACTTGTTGACTTGCGCTACACTAGTACACTCGCACAAGCATACACCATAGCATTCCACTTATACTAGCTCAGGAGTATGAAACTTGACATTTATTAATCATGCCCATGTGTTCTTGTATTATCGATTTTCATGTTGATATTGAGCATGTGACCACGCCGGGCAGAATGTGATTATGACCATGTGACCATGCCGGGCGGATTGTGATTGTGAGCTTGTGACCACATCGGATGGATTGTGAATGTGAGCATGTGATCATGCCAGGTAGATTGAGATATTAGCATGTGAGTTGTCCATGTGATTGTGATTTGAAATAAGGATACAAGATGCTGTGAGCATAAGATGGTAGGTTGAGACCCGTGACTTCTGATTATGAGATGAGGTATCACAGAGTGATTTCGTTATGAAACTTGTGTTAGAATGGCTTGATTAACGATACTTCACGGTGTTCTTATTGCTTTAATTTTTATATCACTTGTTGATTCTTGTTGCCATTTACTGATTTCTGCTTTCATTATTAGCTTTATACTTCTATATTGCATAGGTTATTTTGTCTAGTGAGTGTCGTGACTTGTACCTGGTCACTACTCCATCGAGGTTAATCTTGATACTTACTGGGTACCGATCGTGGTGTACTCATACTACACTTCTGCATATTTTTGTGCAGAACCAGCTATTGAAGATATCGGACTGGGGAAGAGTTAGCATATTGGTCTGAAGGATTCAAGGTAGAGCTGCTTGGTCGTCGTAGTCCCTTGGAGTTCTTTCCTTTCATTGTACTGTCAGCTTGTTATTTGAACATTATTGTATATCGATCTTTGAGATCTTTCCATGTACTTAGCTAAAGTTCGTGACTCTGTATTACCAAATCTTGGGAGGTTGTTATGATTATTGCCGTGTGGGCTTATTACACTTTTGTTTCGGTATTCATATTAGACTCTGTTTCAAATTATCATTGTTAAAAATTTGCCTAATCGTTGTTAGTAATCAGCTTACCTAGTCTTAGAGACTAGGTGTCATCACGACGCCTGCGGTGGGTTTTTGGGTCACGACAAGCTGGTATCAGAGCTCTAGGTTCATAAGTTCTACGAATCACGAGCAAGTTTAGTAGAGTTTTGCATATCAGTACAAAGACGTTTGTACTTATCTTCGAGAGGCTACAAAACTATTAGGAAAATTCCACTTCTTTCATTCCTGTCATGCAGATTTTTTTGATTTCGAAGTTTGAGCCTTTGTATCTCTATTTTCTCACAGCTGGTGAGCTCACGCGCTACTGAGTTAGCTGAGCAGACACTCGCGCCCCCTGCTAGAGCCGCGAGAGGCCGGGGTCGAAGTAGAGACCAAGGAGGGGCACGCACCGCAGCTAGAGCTACTGTCAGAGCAGCAGTTGAGGAGCCGCCAGTAGCTCCGGTTGGGGGACAGGCACCGGAGGCACCTGTTGTTAGCCCCGGGCTTTAGGAGATTTAGTGCACTTCCTGAGCATGTTTGGTACATTGGCTCAGGCGGCATTGATCTCCGTTTCACCAACTACTTCGTAGATTGGGAGAGGAGCTCAGACTCCCACCGCCCGTACTCCAGAGCAACAGGTTCACATTGGTCAGGTTTCGAGTGTGGTGCCGGTACAGCCTGTTATTTCGGTTCATCTTGAGGTCAGGGCAGGGGAACTAGAGGAGGAGCAGAAGAGGCTTGAGAGGTTCAAGAGGTATAGTTCACCTACTTTCAGTGGCATAGATACCGAGGATGCATAGGGATTTCTAGAGAAGTGTCACTATATTCTCCGCACCATGGGTATTTTGGAGGTGAGCAGAGTTGATGTTACTACATTTCAGCTGTCGGGAGCAGCGTATTAATGGTGGCAGATTTATGAGGAGGGTAGACCAGCCGATGCAGCACCACCCACTCGGGCTTAGTTTTCTGAGATATGTTTGAGGGAGTTTGTTTCCCAGACCCTCTAGGATGCGTGGCGTACAGAGTTTGACCAGCTGCGTCAGGGCACCATGATGGTTTCAGAGTATGCCATCAGGTTCAGTGAGTTATCCCGTCATGTACCTACTTTGGTTCCTAGAGTCAGAGAGTGACTCCGCAGATTCATTATGGGGCTCAGTTATGATCTTAGATACAGCATGGCTTGGGAGTTGCAGACTGATACTCCATTTCAGCAAGTGGTGGAGATTGCCAGGATGTTAGAGTGTATTCGGGGTGAGGAGAGGGAGGATAAGGAGACTAAGAGGTGAGGTTCTAGAAGGTTCAGTGAATTCTACTCTTCAGCTATGACCCATCATGGCAGAGGCTCGGGCAGTCGCCCAGTCCAGTCCGTATTTCAGACTACTCGTGTAGCTCTAGTTAGTTCTTTTAGTGCACCACCAGCACGGGGTTCCTAGAGCAGTTATTCCAGTTATCCGACACAGACTTAGTACGAGTAGCCACACCCACATAGGGGTTGTTATGAGTGTGGTGATACTAGGCACTCGGGAGGGGCGGATTTCATCAAAGCACTAAGGCTACTGGCTCTATTCCAGTTGCTACTCCACCTGCACAGCCAGTTATAGGTGGAGGACAGGCGGGTAGAGGGTGCCCTAGAGGGGGAGGCCCATCCCATTGATATGCTTTTTATGGTAAGGATGAGGCTACTGCACCAGATGGTCTCGTTACAGGTATGGTTTTGATTTGTTATAGAGGAGCATCATTCTTATTTTGATTCGGTTCTACGTATCGAGGTAAGTCCTCTTATCTTGCTTCACATATGGATGAGTTTCGTGATTTTGTACTGTGCTTATGTGTGTACCCCTGTTGGGAGATTCTATAGTGGTAGCCCGTGTCTATCATTTTGTTTTGTTTACTATTGAGAGCTATGAGACTATAAGTGACTTTCTGTTACTTATTATAGTAGGTTTTGATATGATTTCTAGATGGTTTGGTTACGATTTATGATTTAGATGATCTACCGGTATGGGGAGTTCGTTATATGTTATGATTTTGTTTCACGAAATTGAATTAGTGGAAGGGTTCGGTTGGTATGATGTGTATTCTACTTGTGATTCAGAGTTGAGGATGGGATCCTCGCATTTTCATGTGGTTTGATATGTTTGAACTGGGCTACGTACTGTGGTGTGGTTATATTAGGATGAGATCCTTGTGGTTAGTTCATATATTTTGATTTTCCCTTGTAGAATTGATTCGTAGTATGGTACCGATAGGGAGTTGTGCCTGTCGGGCTTGTTTGATAATTCTCTCATGTGTTTCTCTTTGCATATTCAGTCATATTTGCGTTGTGCTTATTGGGTTTTAGCTTGCAAGGTGGTTGCCCAGGTGGCGTTGGGTGTGAATTGTTGATTTGGGTGAATGGTTATGAGATCTTCATGTTTGGAATAGGGTTCTAGCTATTATGAGATTATTTACCAGTGCTGGATTTGGTTATGGGCAGCTATCGTGGTCAGAGCTGTTGTTTTGGGCATATGTGTGATGTGCTAGGTTGTGTGATTATACCTTGTGGGTGTATGCATGAGCCATTGCATCTAGTTGAGGTTGATACAGTGTGTTTATGTGGGAATCAGGTCTTTGAGAAAGGATCTAATGGTGAAAAATTTGGTTCTAAGGTTTATCGGTGTGGGTGGAAGCAATAATCTTCAGTTGAGATGGTGATGTCGGGAATATGTTTATTAGGGTGACATGGGTTCACCCCGCGAGTATATGTATGGTGAGTTTATTCAATGATTTCATGGCTTCGGAACGATTCTTGGCACGTTCGAGGACGAACATTTATTTAAGAGGGGGAGAATGTAACGACATGATCGATTGTTTTGAGAATAACCGTTTCGTTCGGTGGTTTAAGGTCTCGAGAATCTTTGTATCATGTATTATGACTTGCGTGTGTGGTCGAGTTCGGTTTTCAGATGATTCGAGATTGATTTGGAAGAACAATTCGTGTTTTAGAAGCTTTAAGTGAAAAGAGTTTACCGGAGTTTGACTTTTGTGTAGACGACTCCGGAATGGTGTTTTGATGATTCCAATAGCTGCGTATGGTTATTTTGGACTTAGGCGTATATCCGGATTTGGATTTGGAGGTTCGTAGGTTGATTTGATGCATTTTGGCGAAAGTTGAAAAGTTGAAAGTTTGGAAAGTTGAGAGGTTTGACCGGGAGTTGACTTTATTGATATCGGGTTCGGATTGCAATTCCAGGAGTTGGAATAGCTCTATTATGTCACTTGGGACTTGCATGCAAAATTTGACGTCATTCCGGGTTGATTTGATATGATTCAGCGCGAGTCGCAGAAATTGAAAGTTCATAAGTTCATTAAGTTCGATTTGAGGTGCGATTCATATTTTGATGTTGTTTGATATGATTTGAGGCCTCGAGCAGGTCCGTGTTATGTTATGGGACTTGTTGGTAAGTTAGGACGGGGTCCCGGGGGGCTCGGGTAAGTTTCGGGGTAGTTTCAGACCATTTGTAGGCCATTTTTAGTTACGGTATTTGGCCACAGGATTATCCATCGCGATCGCGGACATTAGGTTGCCTTTGCAAAGAGCAATTTTGTTGTTTGGGCACTGTGAATCATGATCGCGGAAGCCTTTTCGCGATCACGTAGAGGAAAATTCGGTTGTCACTGGCCTCACTTTGGAAGCTTATATCTTGGAATCAATAAGGAATTTGGAGATGATCCAAACATAAAAGTTCTAGTCCTTTAAGTCTAGTTTACAGAAAATCAAACCATTTGTCATTTGGAATTTTGTACAAAACGTTATGGCTATTAAACTACAGGCTATCTGTGAAGAGTTTAGGAAGGGTAAGGGGAATTTGTTCATCGCGATCCCGGGGAAATGGCCGCGATCGCGAAGGGTAAAATTTGTGATGGAAAATTTTTGAATCACGATCGCAAGGTTAGTGACCACGATCGCGAAGGGTACCTCTGGAGCAGTGTTTAAAGTACTCTATTTCGGATGTCTTGATCATTTTATCGTATTTTGAGATATGGAGCTCGGATTTGGGCGATTTTGAAGGGGATTTTCACACATTGGATTGGGATAAGTGTTCTTTACCTGGATTTAAATATATTTCATGATTCCTTATTAGTTTTTAATATTAAATTAGTGATTTGAATTGGAAAAAATGAGATGTTTTGTAAAAACATTCAAAAATGTATAATGAGGATTTGAAGGCCGATTTGATATTGGAATTGAATAATTTTGGTATAGTTGGACTCGTATCGAAATGGGTGTTTAGATTTTGTGAATTTTGGCAGGCTCCGAGATGTGGGCCTGGGTTGACTTTTTTGGTTAACTTTTTAGTTTTCATTAAAGATCGAAGATTTATTGTCCAGAATTGTTTATAGTTTTTATTTATCATATTAAGTTATTTTGGCTAGATTTGAGCCGTCCGGAGGTTGTTTCACACGAGAAAGTCATTTTAGAGTATCGGTTTAGCTTCTTTGAGGTAAGTATCTTGCCTAACTTTGTGTGGGGGAGCTAACCCTTAGGATTTGTGTCGTTTGCATTATTTGTGTTATGTGAAAGTCATGTACGCGAGGTTGCGAGTGTGTACTCGGGCTTATATGTGGATATTGATCGTTTTAGACTCTTAGACTTCTTTCATATTCTTATTTGGAATTGTTCGCACATGTTATATTTTTTATTCGTCATGTCTACTATCACATGCTTTATTTTAAGTTGTCGTTACATGTCACATTCTTTACTTGTTGAGTTGTCTCTTATATGCTTTATTTGAAGTTGTTATCACTTTTATCATTATGTGATTTCTTTTATTATGGAGTTACTCTTAGTTGAAATTGTTGTTACATGATATCCTTTTGTTGCTGGGTAATTCTCATGCATTTAGATGTAGTGCTAGTTCGTGCTATCTCTTTCATTGTTAGCCTATTCATATACTAGAATCCGAAGTTTGCCATTTCATAGTAATACTTTCACTATTGAGTTTATCCTTAAATAATTAATTAGGATTGAGGTTATCGAAAGTCATTAATCTATTTTAATTGAAGTTGTGTTTAACACTTCCTGAGCCGAGGGTCTATTGGAAACAGTCTTTCTACCTACATTAGTTAGGGGTAAGGTCTGCATACAGACTACCATTCCCAGACCCCACCTGTTGGGATCAAACTGGGTTAGTTGTTGTTGTTGTTAATTGAAGTTGTGTTTAAAAGGGGTGTTGTTCCTTGTTAAGTTACTTTCCCATTCATTGTGTTGTTATTGAGATTCTATACATATTGTGTTGAGTCACGGGCTATTTGTTGTGGAAATATTGATATTGTTGTATCTTTGGAAAGGTTGTGGCCTATGGGCACTTGTGATACGAGTTGATATGCCGTGTTGTTGAGATGTCAGCACATGTGAATTGTTGTGTGGTTTGGTTGTTGTTATGTGGAGTATAATAGTGGATTTCACCGTTGTTGTTATGCGGGGCATAAGGGTGACATCACATTGTTGTTGAATGTACGGAGTGATGCGGGTAGCTATTGTGTTATTGTCTGAGCGGAGCGATAAGGGTGGCTATTATACGGAGTAATACAGGTGGCTATCAGAGTGATATGAATGGATAATGATATTGTCAGGGCGGAGTGATACGAGTGGATATCGGAGAGATAAGGGTGGCAATGTCAAGGATGATGTGTGATGGCTTTGGGATATTGTGTTGGTGATTTTTATGTGATGGTATGCTTTTCCTTGTGTATGTCATCGACCTTACGTGATTTGTTGTGTTGCTTCGATGAGCTACTCGATGTCTTTGATATTACTTGTTGACTTGGGCTACAGTAGTACACTCGCATAAGCATACACCGTAGCATGCCACTTATACTAGCTCAGGAGTATGAAACTTGACATTTATTAATCATGCCCATGTGTTCTTGTATTATAGATTTTCATGTTGATATTGAGCATGTGACCACACCGGACGGATTGTGATTATGAGCCTTTGACCATGCCAGATTGTGATTGTGAGCCAGTGACCACGCCGGGTGGATTGTGAATGTGAGCCCGTGATCATGCCGGGCGGATTGAGATATTTGCACGTGAGTTGTCCGTGCGGTTGTGATTTGAAATGTGGGCATAAGGTGTCTTGAGCATAGGATGGTGCTTATTGCTTTACTGTTTATATCACTTGTTGATTCTTGTTGCCATTTACTGATTTCTGCTTTCATTATTAGACTTATACTTCTATACTGCACAAGTTATTTTCCCTAGTGAGTGTCTTGACTTGTACCTCATCACTACTCCACCGAGTTTAGTCTTGATACTTACTAGGTACCGACTATGGTATACTCATACTACACTTCTGCACATTTTTGTGTAGAGCCAGGTATTGGAGATATCGGACTCGGACAGAGCGTCACGACCCCAAATTCCTTTCATAGGATGTCGTGATGGCACCTAGTCTCTATGACTTGGTAAGCCTATCACATGCGGAAATATTAAATAAAAGCTTAGAATTTCAAAACTCCAACAATTTCATAAATGAAATCTGTAAACTCAATACGTACAGCTCCCCAAAACCTGGTGAGATATAAGTTACAAGCTCTAAGTACAGTGCTGAACAATCCTATACATCATTGTCTATAAAAGTGAAATGAAATAAATAAGTACATGATAGAAGAGGACTCTGAGGCCTACGAACGCGGGAAGGTGTACCTTGAAGTGTCCACATGCAACTCAGCGCACTAGTGTCGGGACTAGTAAGATGTACCTTGATCTGCACAAAAGCATATGCAGAAGCGTAGTATGAGTATACCACAACGGTACCCAGTAAGTGCCAAACCTAACCTCGGTAGAGTAGTGACGAGGTCAGGTCAAGGCCCTACTAGAGATAATAAGAAACAAGATGAAAGATATAACGATATAATGATAATGACAAAGGAAATGAAACAAATAAGGAATTTACGGAAAATTAACAACACAAAACAAAGATAGTTAATAAAACACGAAAGGAAACAAGGATTTACACGTTACGAAAACAAACAACCAAGGCAAATACAACAAATAAAGAAAGACCAACAAGGGCCACTACCGATGTACCTGCTCGTAATCTCAAATTATAAAAGTAACTCACAGGCTTTTCCTTATACCACTGCGGGAGCCTTTACATTTTATTTTGAAATCATTTTCCCGAAATAGCACCCCGCATTTTAGCCCACCTTATCACACCCCATGGCTTCTAGTAATTCCCTACTAGCCACGCGTATCAAGCCCACCTTATCTCACCGCATGCGTTTCAACACCCAGACCTTATACCACCGCATGCGTATTAATAGTAATAACAACACAGCAGAAACCTCGTGCAAACCTCGAGTGACCAATATCATACTTGCCAGAAAAGGCCAACAATAACAAAATTTCACAATAAGGAGCCCACGGCTCTACCACAATGTACAAAAAGTCTCAACAATAGCAACCGGAGATTAACTCAATAAACTATATTTCACAACTTACACTTTGCCACAATAGAAACCATGGCCTTTGCAACTCAATACCAAACTTAACAGCAAGATATTCCAAGGATAGCAAATTTCAAGTAAAGAATCCCACAGTTAAATAATGGAAATTTCACATTTTGCCCGTGTACGCACTCGTCACCTTGCGTACACGGCTTTCATATATCACAATTATCACAACAATAGTGCGTACACGGCTTTCATATATCACAATTATCACAACAATACCAAATCCTAAGGGGGGTTTTCCCCACACAAGGTTAGACAAGTCACTTACCTCAAACCACGCTAAATCAAAATTCGGCCTAAGAAGTTTTCTCTATTTTCCCCAAATTTTCAACCCAAATCACTAATTAAATGATGAAATCATGGATATATTCATGTAATTTAACCAAATCTGAGTTAGAATCACTTACCCCAATCAATTCCTTGAAAAACCCACGAAACATCACCACAAACCGTGCTCTCCAGGCCCACAAATGAAAAATGAGATGAAACCCTCGTTTATATAGTATAACATCTGATTTCCCAAAGTGCTGACCGCATACTTTTTGTGTGTTCCGCAGTTCCAAGTTCCACGGCCGCGATCCAAATTATGCGGCCGCATTTCAGCAATAACTGCACTACCAAGCTTTAGTAAATTGATCTTAACTTTTTGTACAAATGTCCAAATGAAGAACGGTTTGATTTTCTAGAAACTAGACTCAAAGGGATACAACTTTCATTTTAGATCATCTCCAGATTCCTTATAGATTAAAAGATATAAGCTTCCGAAGTTAGACTATCAAACCTGCAGATATTCCCCTGCGGTCCGCACATTTTCCACTGCCTCCACACTCAGGGAGTTTGCAGCTGCACATGAGGCTTTGCCTCAGCACTCAACAATGTGCCCTCCGCACTTCAACTGCTCCAGAACAATCATCAAAGTGCAAAAATGCCCAAACTTGTTCAAAACTCACCCAAAACACAACCGGGGTCCCCGGGACCCCATCCCAACATACCAACAAGTCCTGAAACACGATACGAACTTAGTCGAGACCTCAAATCATATCAAACAATATCAAAAACATGAATCGCAACCCAAATTCAAGCCTATGAACTATGAACTTTCAAATTCCAAAACCAATGCCGATTAATACCAAAACAACTCTGATTGACACCAAATATTGCACACAAGAGATAAATGACATTATGGACCTATTCCAACTTTCAGAATCGGGATCCGACCCCGATATCAATAAAGTCAACTCCCGGTTAAACTTCCCAAAAATCTTCCATTTCCAACTTTCGCCAAATCGTGCCGAAACGACCTACGGACCTCCAAATCAACACCCGGACACGCTCTTAAGACCAAAATCACCATTCGGAGGTATTGGAACCATCAAAACTCCATTCCGGAGTCATCTTTATACAAGTCAAACTACGGTCAACTCTTACGGTTTAAACTTCAAACTTAGGGGCTATGTGTCCCATATCACTATGAAACTCTCCCGAACTCGACACGAAGCACCCCGGCAAGTCACGTAACCACAATATAATATAGAGGGAGCATAAATTAGGGGATCAGGGCTGAAATACTCAAAACGATCGGCCGGCTCGATACGTCCTCCCCCTCTTAAAACAAACGTTTGTCCTCGAACGAGTATTGAGACATACCTGAAGTGGTGAAAAGATAAGGATAACGGTTACGCATATCATGCTCGGTCTCCCAAGTACCCTCCTCGACTGGCTGACCCCTCCACTTAACCTTTACTGAAGCAATGTTCTTTGACCTCAACTTTCAAACCTGCCTGTCCAAAATGGCCACTGGCTCCTTAACATAAGATAAATCCTTGTCCATGGACTGAGCTAAAATCCATCACATGAGACGGATCATCATGATACTTCCGGAGCATAGAAACATGAAATAATGAATGAACTACAGCTACACTGGGTGGTAGTGCAAGTTTGTAAGCCACCTCTCCAACCCTCTCAAGATTCTCAAAAGGTCTGATATACCTAGGGCTCAGCTTGACCTTCTTCCTGAACCTCATAACACCCTTCATGGGTGAAACCCGGAGCAAGCCCTACTCCCCAACCATGAATGCAACGTCGTGAACCTTTCGATCTGTATAACGCTTCTGTCTGGAATAGGATGTACGAAGTATATCTTGAATCAATTTAACCTTTTCCAAAGCATCATGAACCAAGTCTGTACCAATAGCCTAGCCTTACCTGGCTCGAACCAACCCACTGGAGACCTACCATACAAAGCCTCATACGGGGCCATTTGGATGCTCGACTGGTAACTGTTATTGTAGGTAAACTCCACAAGCGGCAAGAACTGATCCCAAGAACCCCCAAACTCTATCACACACGCATGAAGCATATCCTCCAATATCTGAATAGTGTGCTCGGACTGTCCGTCCGTCTGAGGGTGAAATGTTGTACTCAACTCCACCCGCGTGCCTAACTCATGCTGAACGGCCCTCTAGAACCACGATGTAAACTGCGTAGCCCGGTCATAGATGATAGATACCGGCACGCCATGTAGCCTGTCAATCTCACGAATATAAACCTAAACCAACTGCTCTGAAGAATAAGTAGTCACCACTGGAATGAAATGAGCTGACTTGGTCAACCTATCCACAATCACCCAAACTGCATCGAACTTCCTCTGAGTCCGTGGGAGCCCAACAACAAAATCCATAGTAATCCGCTCCCATTTCCATTCTAGGATCTCTAAACTCTGAAGCAATCCACCAGGCCACTGATGCTCATACTTCACCTGCTGACAGTTTAGGCACCGAGCTACATATTCCACTATGTCCTTCTTTATCCGCCTCCACCAATAGTGCTGCCTCAAGTCCTGATACATCTTGGCAGCACCTGGATGAATGGAGTACCTCAAACTGTGAGCCTTCTGGAGAATCAACTCACGCAAGCCATCTACATTGGGCACACATAGCCTGCCCTGCATCCGTAATNCAGGCCACTGATGCTCATACTTCACCTGCTGACAGTTTAGGCACCGAGCTACATATTCCACTATGTCCTTCTTTATCCGCCTCCACCAATAGTGCTGCCTCAAATCCTGATACATCTTCGCAGCACCTGGATGAATAGAGTACCGTGAGCTGTGAGCCTCCTGGAGGATCAACTGACGCAAACAATCTACATTAGGCATACATAGCCAGCTTTGCATCCGTAATACATCGTCATCTCCAATNTGTCATCTCCAATAGTGACCTCCTTGGCATCGCCGTGCTGAACCGTGTCCTTGAGCACAAGCATATGAGGGTCATCATACTGACGCTCTCTAATACAATCATAAAGAGAATACCGAGAAACTACACAAGCCAAAACTCGACTTGGCTCAGAAACATCCAATCTAACAAACTAGTTGGCCAAGGCCTGAACATCCAAGGTTAATGGCCTCTTTGCTACCGGTAGATATGCTAAACTGCCCAAGCTTTTCGCCTTGCGACTCAAGGCATCGGCCATCACATTAGCCTTCCAAGGATGATATAGAATGGTGATATCATAGTCCTTAAGCAACTCTAACCACCTCCACTGCTACAAGTTAAGACCCTTCTGTTTGAATAGATGATGTAGACTCCGGTGGTCGGTGTAGACCTCACAAGGGACACCGTACAAATAGTGTCGCCAGATCTTCAAGGCATGAACAATAGCTGATAACTCGAAGTCATGGACATGATAGTTCTTCTCATGCACCTTCAGTTGTCTATACGCATAGGCAATCACCCTACCGTCCTGCATCAACACCGCACCGAGACCAATACGCGACGTATCACAGTACACAGTATAAGACTCCGAACCCGAAGGCAACACCAACACAAGGGTTGTAGTCAAAGCTGTCTTAAGCTTTTGAAATCTCTCCTCACACCCCTCGGTCCACCTGAACGGAGCACCCTTCTGGGTCAATCTGGTCATAGGCGCTGCAATAGATGAGAAATCCTCTATAAATCAACGGTAACACCCCGCCAAACCAAGAAAACTCCGGATCTCCGTAGATGAAGACGGTCTGTCTGCACTGCTTCAATCTTCTTCGTATCTACCTTGATCCCCTCACTCGACACTACATGACCCAAAAATACCACCGAATCAAGTCAGAATTCACACTTTGAAAATTTTGCATATAACTTCTTTTCTCTCAAAGTCTGAAGCATGGTCCTCAGGTGCTACTCATGATCGTCCCAGCTCTGGGGGTACACCAGAATGTCATCAATAAACACAATGATGAATGAGTCAAGATAGGTCCGTAATACACTGTTCATCAAGTGCATGAATGCTAAAAGGGCATTGGTCAGCCCAAAAGACATCACAAGGAACTCGTAATGACCATACCGAGTCCTAAAGGCAGTCTTCAGGATATCTGGCTCCCGAATCTTCAACTGATGATAGCTTGAACGTAAGTCAATATTGAAGAACACTCTCGCACCCTGTAGCTGATCAAATAGGTCATCAATACATGGCAATGGATACCTGTTCTTCACTGTAACCTTGTTCAGCTAACGATAATCAATGTATATGCGCATAGAACTATCCTTCTTCTTTACAAACAAGACTGGAGCACCCCAAGGTGATACACTGGGTCGAATGAAACCCTTATTAAGCAACTGTTGCAACTGCTCCTTTAACTCCTCCAACTCTGGTGGGGCCATACGATATGGAGGAATAGAAATGGGTTGAGTTCCCGATAATAAATCAATACCAAAGTCGATATCCATGTCGGGCCGCATGCCCGAAAGATCCACTGGGAATACATCTGGATAATACCTCACTACCGGAACTGACTCGACGGTAGGAGTATCAACACTGACATCTCTCACACTCCTTTTAAACCATCCATTGAGCCTTTCGGATTGAGATAACCCTGCTAGAAACATAATCTATTATACCCCTCCACTCTAACCGTGGCAGACCTGGCATAGCCAATATCACCATCTTGGCATGACAATCAAGAATAACATGATAGGGCGACAACCAGTCCATGCCCAAGATAACATCAAAATCTACCATACTGAGTAATAATAACTAGGCTCTGGTCTCAAAGCCACTAAGAACAACCAAACACGACCGATACACACAGTCAACAATGACGGAATCTCCCACAGGTGTGGACACATAGACGGGAGAATTCAAGGAATCACGGGATACACCCAAATATGGAGCAAATTAAGATGACACATAGAAATTAGTGGAGCCTGAATCAAATAATACTGATGCATCTCCATGACAGACCAGAACAATACCTGTGATGACTGAGTCGGATGCAACTGCCTTCGTCCTAGCAATAAGAGCATAATATCTGGCCTGGCCTCCCCCTCTGGGGTGACCCCTACCTGCCCGACCTCTACCTCTAGCTGGCTGTGCAGGTAGAGTGGCAAATAGTACGGCGACCATGGATTGAGAAGCCTGAGGACTCAGTGGAATACGCGGAGCCTGACTAGTCGGTGGAGGTGCACCCCTTTTGAGTCTGGGGAAATCCCTCACCATATGACGAGTGTCACCACACTCAAAACAAGCTCTCGGAGGATGAGGCTGTTGTGGTTGGCTCGGGCCTGATCGGCTGGACTGACCACTGAAAGCACCCCGTGCAGGAGGTGCACTAGACAATGTTGGTGCATAATAGGGAGCCTAAGGCCTAGGAGTGACCGAAATACCGCTGAAGGCTAGAACTGCTGAATGAACAGGGCAACTCACATAACCCCTACCATGACGAGCTGCAATTGGGGCACGTGTACCACTATATGTGCTAGAATCTTGAGGCCTCTTGGCCTCCCTCTCCGCTCTCTCCCAGGTCTACATATCCTCCAATCTCCTAGCGATCCCCACTACTTGCTGGTATGTGATATCCATCTTTAACTCTCGGATCATGCTAAATCTGATACTGGGGTTGAGCCCCTAGATAAATCAACAGACTCGCTCTCTAACAGTAGCAACCAAGGCTGGTGCATGCCTAGCCAAATCACTGAACCGGACTGCATACTCCGAAACGGTCACAGAACCCTGGCGTAACTGCTCAAACTCTGCGCGCCATGCATCTCTGAGACTCTGGGGAACAAATTTCCTCAAGAACATATCTAAGAACTGAGTCCAAGTGAGTGAAGCTGCCTCGGCCGGAATACCCAACTCATATGCTCGCCATCACTGATAAGCCGCTCCCTTAAGTTGGAATATAGTGAAAACAACCCCACTAGACTCCATAATACCCATAGTACAGAGGATACAGTGGCACTCCTCAAGAAAACCCCAGCATCCTCTGAAGCTAAGCCGCTGAATGTAGGAGGGTGGTACTTCTTGTACCTCTTGAGCCTGAGCTGCTCCCCCTCAGTAGATGCTGCCCTAGCCTCGGGCTAAACTGGGGTGACCGGCTACACTTGTATGACCTCTAAGACCTGGTCAACCTAGACCCGCTACTCTGGGGTGTGGGCGGCGGGATTCTATGCTCCTCCTTGGCCTGAGATGTGGCAGGAGCAAGTGGGATCAACCCTACTTGAGCTAAAGTGCCAAACATGCTCAGAAACTAGGCGAGGGTCTCTTGGAGTACTGGGGCAGTAACAGGCATCTCGAGTGCCTGCTCTCCAACTGGAGCTACTTGTGGCTCCTCTGTAGTAGCTCGTACACGTACTCTAGCCGCACCACGTGGACGTCCTCGGCCTCTACCCTGGCCCTGGCCCCGGCCTCTCACGGCTCTAGCAGGCGGTGTGGGTGTATGATCATCTGATATAGATGTGCGTGTCCTCACCATCTGTGAGAGAATAAAAGGACAGAAGTTTTGAATCCCGAAGTCAACAATTTCACACAATAAGGTATCAAGGAAGTGAAATTTTTTCTAACAGTTCCATAGACTCCCGAAGATAAGTACAGACGTCTCCGTACCCATCCGCGAGACTCTACTAAACCTACTTATGACTATGAACCTAGAGCTCTGATACCAACTTGTCACGACCCCAAATTCCCTTCGTAGGATGTCATGACGGCACCTAGTCTCTAAGACTAGGTAAGTCTAACAACATACAGAAATATTAAATAAAAGCTTAGAATTTCAAAACACCAACAATTTCATAAATAAAATATGTAAACTCAATACGTACACCTCGCTAAAACATGGTGAGATATAAGTCACAAGCTCTAAGTACATTGCTGAATAATAATATACATAACTGTCTATAAAAGTGAAATGAAATAAAGAAGAACATGATAGAAGGGGACTTTGAGGCCTGCGGACGCGGGCAGGTGTACCTTGAAGTCTCCAAATGCAACTCAGCGCACTAGTACCGGGACTGGTAAGATATACCTGGATCTACACAAAAGCATGTGCAGAAGCGTAGTATGAGTACACCACAACGATACCCAGTAAGTGTCAAGCCTAACCTCGATAGAGTAGTGACGAGGTCGGGTCAAGGCCCTACTGGAGATAATAAGAAACAAGACGAAAAATATAATGATATAATGATAATGACAAAGGAAATGAAACAAATAAGGAATTTACGGAAAGTTAACAACACAGAACCAAGACAGTTAATACAACAGGAAAGGAAACAAGGATTTACACATTACAGAAACAAACAACCAAGGCAAATACAACAAATTAAGAAAGATCAACAAGGGCCACTATCGATGTACTGCCTCGTAGTCCTAAATTATAAAAATAACTCACAGTCTTTTCCTTATACCACCGCGGGACCCTTTACATTTAGTTTTGAAAATCATTTTCCCGAAATTGCACCCTGCGTTTTAGCCCACCTTATCACACTGCATGGCTTCTAGTAGTTCCCCTACTAGCCACGCGTATCAAGCCCACCTTATCTCACCGTATTTATTTCAACACCCAGATCTTATACCACCGCATGCGTATCAATAGTAATAACAACATGACAGAAACCTCGTGCAAACCTCAAGTGACCAATATCACACTTGCCAGAAAAAGCCAACAATAAAAAAAATTCACAATAAGAAGCCCACGACTCTACCACAATATAGACAAAGTCTCAACAATAGAAACCGGAGAGTAACTCAATAAATGATATTTCACAACTTACACTTTGCCTCAATAGAAACCACGGCCTTTGCAACTCAATACCAAACTCAACAGCAATATATTCCAAGGATAGCAAATTTCAAGTAAAGAATCCCACAGTTAAATAATGGATACAAAATTAAAGAGAAATAAGTAATTCAACTAAACATGTAGGACAAGTTGCAAATAAGAGATAAGACAAGTAGACATGTGAAATTAGACTAAGTACGGTAACTACAACATATTATAGTAACTCAATTAAAGCATGAAAGGAAACTACATAGCTAAAAACCGGAAATTTCACATTTAGCCTGTGTACGCACTCGTCACCTTGCGTACACGGCTTTCACATATCACAATTATCACAACAATACTAAATCCTAAGGGGAATTTCCCCCACACAGGGTTAGCCAAGTCACTTACCTCAAACCACACTAAATTAATCAAATAGAAGGCCTTTCCCTCGATTTTCCAATTCCGAACAGCTCGAATCTAGCCAAAATAATTTCATACTATAAATATAACTATCGAAACTAATTTAAACAATGAAATTACGATCTTTGAAGAGAATTGAAAAATCGACCCAAAAATTCACCCTCGGGCCTGCATCTCGGAATCCGATAAAAGTACCATCCGAGCACCCATTCAACCACGAGTCCAACCATACCAAAATTACTCAAATATGATACCAAAATCTCGCTCAAAACCCCAAAATTCGGCCTAAGACATTTTCTCCATTTTTTCCAAAGTTTTAACCCAAATCACTAATTAAATGATGAAATCATAGATATATTCATGTAATTTAACCAAATCCGAGTTAGAATCACTTAACTCAATCAACTCCTTGAAAAACCCATGAAACATCGCCACAAACCTAGATCTCTAGGTCCACAAATAAAAAAATAAGATGAAACCCTCGTTTATATAGTACCACATCTGATCTCCCAAAGTGCTGACCGCATATTTTTTGTGTGGTCCGCACTTCCAAGTCTTGCGGCCGCACTTCAGAAATTACACTACCAAGTTTCAGTAAATTGATCATAACTTTTTGTAACAATGTCCAAATGAAGAAAGGTTTAATTTTCTAAAAACTAGACTCAAAGGGCTACAACTTTCATATTTAGATCATCTCTAAACTCTTTATAGATTAAAACATATAAGCTTTATAAGTCAGACCATCAAACCTGCGGATTTTCTCCTGCGGTCTGCACATTTTCCAGAACAATTATCAAAGTGCCGAAATGCCCAAACTTGTTCAAAACTCACCCGAAACACACCCGGGGTCCCCGGGACCCCATCCCAACATCCCAACAAGTCCTAAAACACGATAAAAACTTATTCGAGCCCTTAAATCACATCAAACAATATCAAAAACATGAATCACAACCCAAATTCAAGCCTATGAACTATGAACTTCCAAATTCCAAAACCAACGCCGATTCATACCAAAACAACTCCGATTGACACCAAATTTTGCACACAAGTCATAAATGACATTACACACCTATTTTAACTTCTGAAATCGGGATCCGACCCCAATAACAATAAAATCAACTCCCGGTCAAACTTCCCAAAAATCTTCCATTTCCAACTTTCGCTAAATCGTGCCGAAATAACCTACGGACCTCCAAATCAACATTCGGACACGCTCCTAAGACCAAAATCATCATACGGAGATATTGGAACCATCAAATTTCCATTCCGGAGTCATCTTCACATAAGTCAAACTATGGCCAACTCCTACGACTTAAACTTCCAACTTAGGGACTATGTGTCCTATATCACTCCGAAACTCTCCCGAACCCGATACCAAGCACCCCGGAAAGTTACGCAACCACAATATAACATAGAGGGAGCATAAATTAAGGGATCAGGGCTAAAACACTCAAAACGACCGGCCGGGTCGTTACACAGAGTTAGCATATTGGTCGCGAGGATTCAAGTTAGAGCTGCTTGGTCATCGCAGTCCCTTGGAGTTCTTTCCTTTCATTGTATTGTCAGCTTGTTATTTGAGCAGTATTGTATTTCGATCTTTGAGATCTTTCCATGTACTTAGCTAGAGTTCGTGGCTCTGTATTACCAAATCTTATGTGGTTGTTATGATTATTGTCGCGTAGGCTTATTATGCTCTGTTTCGGTATTCATATTAGACTCTGTTTCAAATTATCATTGTTAAAAATTTGCCTAATCATTGTTAGTANATCGCGTAGGCTTATTATGCTTTGTTTTGGTATTCATATTAGACTCTGTTTCAAATTATCATTGTTAAAAATTTGCCTAATCATTGTTAGTAATCGTTTTACCTAGTCTTTGAGACTAAGTGCCATCACGACACTTGCGGTGGGTTTTTGGGTCGTGACATTTCCATAAATCCCTTTTTAAAAATATGATATGTAATAACATCTTTTCCCAATAACTTAACACACTTTCATTTCACACAAAGGCATATAATTGTCCCTTCAATACGAAAATCGTCGAGTGTCCTTACCTTAACGATAAATCCAGCAACCCCTTCTTTAAATTCACCCCTTAACCCCACATGATTAGGATGATTCCTATTAGACATCCACCTACGATGCCCAAATGCCATCTACACAAACAAAAAAACTTGAAATTTAGAAGATATTTAAAATTATTTAGTTTATTTAAAGTAATTAATAGTTTACGCCAATTCGAAGGTTCATTTTTTTTAAAGTATTATATTCTTTTAAATTAAAATTCATTAACACTCGAAATCTTTCATTTATCCCTATTCTATGTTATATAAGTCTCTCAAAATATAAATTAAATTTAAATAGCTCTTATATGTTCATAAAGTCCACGCATGGCCAATGATTTGTCAAATCTACAAAATTCCTTTTAATGTAGCAATTATTAAGTCTTAGATTTAATATCAGTCCATTTAATAAATAGGAAGCAATAATAAGGTTTACTTCTTAAACTTAAAACTAAGGGTTTAAATTATAACTACTTAATATAATTTCAAATCATTCTTCTCTAAAGTTAACAATTCCAAATATCCATATACTTCGCAATTGTTAAAACCACATATAGGTATTAACCTCAATTTCAAAAGTAAATTTAGTTTCAAGCTTAAATATTAATACATTTATGGAAATTTTAAAAACAAATCTATGGAAATTATACATAAACATCTGTGAAAATTCTATAATAATTTCAAATTTTATTCAATTAGGGAACTAAAAAGTATCTAAAACCTAGAGGCAAAATTCTAAAATGCAATCAAACAATTTTAAAAAATAATACAAGTCAGACAACTTAGGGAACTAATTCAATTAGAAAACTAACTAAAGTATCTAAAATAATACACAAATCACACTATTTAAAAATAAAATTTAAAAACAATCAAAAAAATTAAAGGGGAAGGGGAAGGGGTACGGGACAAGGGAGGTAGAACGAAAGGGTAGGGGAAGGGGGTGGG
>AWOL01S0018056.1:25925-53893 GCA_000715115.1 Nicotiana otophora
GGGGCGGATATGGGAAGGAGAGCAAAAAGGAGGGTTGGGGAAGGGGACGCGGTTAGGGGAGAGTGTGAAAGAGAGAGAGAGAGGCATACCTTTTCCGGCGAGTAGTGGCAGTCGGCGGCTGGGGATCTGAATGGAGGAAGAAGAAAAAATAAAGAAAGAAAAGAGAAGAAGAAAGAATGGGGGCAGGGGTTTAGTTTTAAAAGAAATTTGCGACCGATTCGGTCACAATATTAGCGACTGTTTCGGTCGCAACATTAAAATAAAATTGCATCCGTTTCGGTTGCAAATGGTCAAATCTGAAAAGTTTCACTTTAAAAAAAATTAACTAATTTTTTAAAACAATTTGCGTCCATTTTGGTCGTAAATGGTCAAACTAGAAAAGTTTGACTTTTAGTTTCGGACTGATTCTGTCAGAATTTGTTTTCCCAGATTTTTGCACCAAACGTTGCTACTAATGTTGTCGGTAACGTAGTCGAAATAATTTTAAAAAAATACAATAAATACTATTTTTGAAATATCCGACCGAAACAATTGGAAATTTTCGACTAAGTTTTTCGGTCGAAAATTTTCAATCGCAAATATGCTAATAATTTTAGTAGTGTTATTTTATTGCAATTAGTTAAATATTATCATTTTTGTGCATTTTTTTAAATCTAAAAATAACTTATTGATAATTGTCCTATTTTCAAAATAATAGGATTTTTCTATGAATTTATTAAACAATAAAAAATTATTACTACAACATTATTGTGGTAATATCATGACCCAAAATCCACCTAGACGTTATTGCACCTAACCCAATCCGCTAGGTAAGCCAAATAACAGTCAACACAATTCTAATGAACTTAATAAGAACTAATAAGTGAAATAACTGAATTTCTATACAATAACCCAAGTATTGGTAGTATAAGTCATGAACCACAATAATTTAGATTTACAAGAATAAATACAATGTTTGTTTGAAGTTTACGTAAATAGAGATGAATCCTAAACTACCATGAAAATGAGGTAGCTTGAATATGGTATGCGGGTACATCTTCAATCCATGGCTTTG
Organism: Nicotiana otophora; assembly: GCA_000715115.1. Taxonomy (NCBI): domain Eukaryota; kingdom Viridiplantae; phylum Streptophyta; class Magnoliopsida; order Solanales; family Solanaceae; genus Nicotiana; species Nicotiana otophora. Next base: position 26,980 of record AWOL01S0018056.1, read on the forward strand.
TCTTTCACAGCTACGCAACTCCAATATCTGAACGCAAGGTGCAGAAGTAAAGTATGAGTATAACCGACCACATGTATTCAGTAAGTATCTTGACTAACCTCGATGAAGCAGTGACGAGGTTTTAAGTTATAGAATACTCACTTACTATGTACTTGTGCAAAAAATAAACAGAAGAAGCAAGGCAAGAGATATGTCGAATAATGGTAAGAGCATCAACTGGAGAGCTATGGAGCAGTGAACAGACATGGCAACAAGTCATAACCTCATACCCATTTCTACGAATGAAACAATAATCATGAAGCACGCACAAGGATTATAACAAACATCACAAATAAATACTGTTTCGCCGTGCAACCCAATCTCAATCTCAATTAACACTATTAAAGCGTGCAACCCGATTCCAACATCAATAAATACTATTGCAACGTGCAACCCGATCCCAATATCAATAAATACTATTGCGGCATGCAACCCCATCTCAATATCAATAAACACTGTTGCGACATGCAACCCGATCCCAATATTCATAAATATTGTTACAGCATTCAACCCGATCTCAATATGCAGTAATATCATATGAAACCGCAACAACAACCAAACACGGGAAAAGTTCACAACATAACACTAAAAAAATGAACACACTATATTCAACTAGGTAATACAACTCAAATAGCGTAAGATGAGCAGTCCAATCTCAAAGGCTAGTATACCGTATATAATGACAAGGCTTTCACAAAGCATAACACACAACCAATCTAAACGTCACCCAATCCGGTTAAGCAAAGGAGAGTAGAACATGAAACGAGTAAAGATGATTGCCAAGTAAAACATGGATCAAATAAAGGCATTAATATATGAAATCATGTAGTGAGTAGAAGCATGTAGCAAATAAAGGCATCTAATAAGTGAAGGCATAAGGCAAGTAAAAGCATTAATATATGAAATCATGTAGTGAGTAGAAGCATGTAGCAAATAAAGGCATCTAATAAGTGAAGGCATAAGGCAAGTAAAAGCATTAATATATGAAATCATGTAGTGAGTAGAAGCATGTAGCAAATAAAGGCATCTAATAAGTGAAGGCATAAGGCAAGTAAAAGCATTAATATATGAAATCATGTAGTGAGTAGAAGCATGTAGCAAATAAAGGCATCTAATAAGTGAAGGCATAAGGCAAGTAAAAGCATTAATATATGAAATCATGTAGTGAGTAGAAGCATGTAGCAAATAAAGGCATCTAATAAGTGAAGGCATAAGGCAAGTAAAAGCATATAATAAGTGAAGACATATAGTACGTGAAAGCATGTAGTGAGTGAAGACATGTAACAGGTTAAGGTATCTAACAAGTAAATCAGGTGACAATTAGAGACATGTAATAGGTATGGGATAATAACAAGTAAAGGCATGAATTCGAAGAGGACATGTAGCAGAAGTAAATCCAGTAAAAGCGTAGGTGCTACAGTAATAGACAAGGTAAAGACATAACTATAACAGTACAAGCCAAAGGGAAAACACAGAGGTAGCTACATAAGAAACTCAAACGGAAGGTATCATACAAAACAACAAACATTAATAGAAACCAAAGTAAAGGGCATGTAAGTGCTTAATGAACGGGTAATCATAACAAAAATCCAACTTATTTTCTTTTTGCGTGGTTATAACCAACAAACCAATCTCATTTCCAATCCCACGAAAATACTCATCGTGCCAACATCATATCAACCGCACAAAAATACCCATCGTGTCAAACATATCCCTAAGGGCCATATCATCATCTCTTATTACGAATAAAGAAGCTCAAGTAACACGATAACATGTATAGATATAGGTTTTTGATACTACGATCAAGTTAAGTATGCAAACAAATCTCGAAAATAGCACATTAAATATTTTATAAGATGGCATATGTTGTAACATGATTTCTAACGCAGATAATTGAGTTTATTAGTCATCGAATTAAATGAAGCATAGGTTAAGGGATCATCAAGTTCAACAAAGGCACAAAGAAGCATATAATTTTCCCCTCCCGAGCATGAAAACCCTAGCACATGCATATACGCTCGTCACCTCATATATGCATCAACCCCGCACGTAGAAAATAATATCAATTAGTAGGAAAAAATATTTTATTAATGTTAGGCAAGCCACTTACTTCAAACAAGCCAAATCGATACACTAGAAGCGCCATCCCGTATTAATCGACCTGAGAATGGCTCGAAACTAGCCAAAAGAGACTCAAAACATCAAATAATGCCATAGGAATTGTACCCAAATGATAAAGGTCGAATCTTTAATTAAATACTCAAAGTCAACCCAGCCCATACCCATGAATCCAAAACAATCTCATAAATTCCGACAACCCATTCGACTACGAGTCCAACAATACTAATTTCACTCAAATCCGACTCCGAATAGATGTTCAAATCTCTAATATTCACTGTAGAAAAGTTTTGACAATAACCCAAATTTCTCTTTTAGATTCATCAAATTGAATGCCAGAATTGAAGATGGAATCATGTAAAATAATCAAATCCAAGTCAAAAATACTTACCCCAATATAAATTCCCTCCAAAATGCCCAAAACTGAGCTCTCAAACTCAAAATGTGATAAAATAACCAAAACCTTCGAAATAGAGTACTTTATAACACTACCCAGTTACATGCATCGCGATCGTGGCATAGACCTCGCGATCGCGTAGAAGAAAAATAGCACTGCCCGCAATTACACTTCGCGTTTGTGACTATGCCTCCGCGAACGCGATGAACAGAAATGACAGACCTTCGTGATCGCGACCTCACTCATGCAAACGCGAAGAAGAAAGCTCCCCAGCCCAGTTCCTTATCTGTGCGATTTCTTTGATGCGAACGCGATAGAAAACCATCTCAAGCCTTTGCAAACGTGCTCCACCTCTCGCGAGCACGATGAATAAATCACCAGTGGCCCGAAAACACTCTTCGTGATCGCGATAGTTCTACGCGACCGCGATGACCAACATCCCAGCACCAGAATCAGAGGAACTAGCAATGCCAAAATGCGGAAAAATGATCTGAAATTACCTCGAAACTCACCCGAGCTCCTCGGGACCCCGTCCAAATATACCAAGCCCATAACATATCACGGACTTACTCGAGGCTTCAAATCCTACAAAAATAACATCAAAACTACGAATCGCACCTCAATTCATGCTTAATGAACTATTTCAAAATTTAAATTCTATACTTATGCCGAACACGTCTAAACAACTCGGAATCACCACTAATTTTTCATACAAGTTCCAAATGACACGACAAACATATTCCATCTTCCGAAATAATAATCTGAACCCGATAATATCGAAGTCAACTCTCGGTCAAACCTATGAACTTTTCAAACCTTCAAATTGCCAACTTTCGCTAATTAGAGCCAAAACCTTATAGTACCATCCGAATGCAAATCCAGGCACATGCTTAAGTCCAAAATCACCATCGAGACCTAACAGAACCATCAAAACTCTGATCCGAGGTCAAATTCATAAAAGTTAAACTTGGTCAACTCTTTCAACTTAAAGCTTCTAAAATGAGAATCATTCTTCCAAATTAATCGTGAACCGCTAGAAAATCAAAACAGACTATACACGCAAGTCATAATATACCATATGAAGCTACTTAGACCTCAAACCACCGAACTGAATGCGAATGCTCAAAACGATCGGTCAAATCGTTACAGGTAGTTAAAAATTTTAATAAATACTACAAGGTACATTTTTAATTTAATATTCATCTTTTAATTTTATTAATTACTTGGAAGCTGGTAGAATCTATTTCAAAATACGGATCAAATCTAGTCAAACTTAATATCCCGTTATCATCCAATGTGACATGACTTCATTTTATCCGATGGGTAAAATTTCTACCCAATTAGTAAATGCAATTATTTTATCTTCTCCTGAAGCTTAATAGTTAAGCTAAATAAATTACACGGATACACATATATATCAGATAAATAAAAGAATACATGGTATTATAGACGTGATATTCGAACACCCAATACTTGGCTCATTATTTTTGCCCATGGTTTTGAATTAGTAGTTTTACTTATGGCCACATATTTTTATTTTAATATTGCCTTTATTTTCAATTTTATAAGCGCCACACATTTGTTACATACACTCACTACATAAACTCTTCACGTACACACATATTTTTGGACCGCCCATCATATTTTTAAAGGGACCTTAACCCTAATATTCTATTCCCTCTCATTCTCTTTACTATGAGAGAGCGCCGCCAGCCCCACTTAGCCTCTCTTAATTTCTCTGCCGCTCACCGCTGTTCCATTTCTGCTGCCCGTCACCACCAGTCGCCGCCGCCGGAGGTAATGGCCAGCTAGGCGGCGGCAGCTTTTCCCTCACGCTCCCTCGCCCTCCGCTGTTGCACCATCAGCGAGACTCAAATGGCGGAACCCCCAATGACCCATCTCTACTACGGCTGCCTCGTTCATTTGTGCCGCTGTTCCGGTGTTTTTCACCGTGGAAGCAATTATAATTGCTTGTTTAATGCTACTCCACCGGATCTCTACTAGATCAGGCTGGAGAAGAATGAACTCTGGCGGCTGTTTTGGAAATATTATTGAGGATCGTTTGTTATGAGCTTCTCCATTGCTGTGTCGTAGCAGCTCCTGTGCTCATTGCATTTTGTAATGGCTCGTGACCTTTTTGGTCTTGTTTTCCTCGCCGAAAAATGGAGCTCCGTCGTCGGATTTCTCTTTATCTCTGCCATCATTTTCTTTCCCCTGTTCTCTGCCTCTCTTTTTTTATATTTAGACATAGTATAAAGGAACTTAGATTTAATGTTTCTGCTAGAAATTCCAAACTTCGGAAACCTTTGTTTTCATGGGTCTGGCCGGGTTTTGCTCTTCCGGTGATGCCTATTGTGCTTTATTTTGATGCCTTGACTGTTTGACACATATTTTAATCACTGATTCTAGTGGCTTTGATTGATATTTGGTTTATCAAGGATGGTTTTCATTCTTACCCTTTACTGCCATTCACGTGATAGTTTGATTCTACTCGACTCTTCGTGTATTTTTGGTTGGGATCATCGGCTACAAGGATGCTATCACCCTTATTTTTGTCACGGTCCAAAATCCTTATTACGCAAACCGATAATTACATAATTACGCATTTGAGTTTAAAAAGAAATAGGATTTAATAAGCTCAACAGTGAAAAGTCTCATAAATATCTAATAAAAACAACTGCAATTCTGCTACAACCATTCCAAAATTTGGTGTAAACGAATACATGAACTAGTAAGTATTAATATAATTTGAAACTCTATTATAATTGTGTGAAAAATAGAACAATATTGAACAAGGTACAAAAGGAGGAGAGTCAAGGTACACGGACATCTACCTCAAGGTCTCCGAAAAGGTTCTAGCACCATTCTAGCAATCATCCCGTCCAAATATACCTGGATTTACATCGAAAATATAGAGTGTAGTATGAGTACAACCGCTCCAATGTACTCAATAAGTAACATGACTAACTTTGGTTTAAAAGAGATGACGAGCTCAGAAGGACAGTCAAAATCAAAATAATGACAATACAGATATAACAAAGAGAATAATAGTAATAACTCAGAGAAATTTCCATATTCAGCTCGTTCATAGTACATAAATTTAGGCATACTTTCATGTTCAACAATTTAAACCCAACACTAATAAAATATGCCAAGTACAGCTAGCATAAATAATGTTACATTTTTATGCCTACATGTCAAATATGCATGTCAAATGTAATGTATCTGTCATGCCCCGACCTCGGGGAGCGCGACCGACGCTCAACAGAGTTACCTCGGTCAAGCAAGGCTGCACGATGTCGTCTATCCAACTCACCCACAAATAAAGAGAAGAATACAGTTCATTAATAAGCCAATAAGAAGTCATGTGAACAACACCGGTTCATTTCCATTAGTTACGTCATTAACAAGTTTTCAAAATAGTATATTGTACAATCATAGTAAAAGTGGAACAGATAATAAAATTACAACATTTTTAGTTTAAACTTCCCCAAAACAGACGCAACCCATACTATGTCTACGGAGCCTCTAACAGGAACAGAAGAGTGCTATGATAGTACCGGCAACAAGGCCCCAGCTATACCTCAAAATGCTATGTATAAAGGATAGAAAATACATGTGCCCGAAATGAAGTGGGGCTTACCGAATCAGCAGAGGAGAGGGTGTGCTGCTATCACTGATCAATACCACCTGCTATGGAACCACCTGCATCCACTAAAGATGCAGCGCCCCCGGCAAAAGGGACGTTAGTACATATGAAATAGTACTAGTTTATAAAACTAAGCACCCTCTCAATATAACGAGTAACAGTAAACGGAGAATAAAACATGATATCAATAAGAGACTCAAACGGTATCTAAGGGCCACATTAGGGGAAACGTAAATTTCAAGTAGGTTTCGGTAATTTAAGTTGGGAAATCTTTAGCACCGATATACCACCGTGTTTTAGCACGGAGTCCGATCTCAACTCGACCGGCTAAGCCGTCTCATCCCGAGACATACACTCACAGTACCACCGTGTGCGCGACATGACATCCGATCTCAACCCGATCATATAAGCCGTCTCACCACACAAATCTCATCCCATATAAGGGGAAACAGTCTCATCACATTAACACGGGAATTTACCCCTCAATCACTCCTACACCGACACGTGTAGATTCGAGGTTAGGTTGTTCCGATCTACCCTTCCTCGGTGGCTAATCGATACTCCCAAGGCATTTTTTATTAAAAGTATTTACCACTCAATTCCTATTCTTTTACATGTCATTCATTTTATTGACATCATTGGCCATAACGCAATATCATTCTTGGCACATTGGCCGTACTTCATAATTCAGCTCATTATTCCATTTTCAATCGTTATCATGAATAATCGATAACAAGGCCTTTAAAAATTAAGATTTTAATCACATACTTGAGCAAATTAGGGTCTTAAGCACACATGACTTCTTACACAATTGACATGGTAACTTTCATAAGAATTCACGCTTTCAAATCATAACATAGTAACACACAGCACATAGTTAAACCACATCCTCAAACATTAACTTAACATAGCAAGAATCTTTGGAATGCATATTGAACACATAATGTTTTCGACACAAGGCTTATTTGACAACAATTCAATTTATAAAGTGCATCACAAGACTTACAAGGACATTGCAGGGTTCAATTCTAAAAGAAGGGTTTAACCAACATACCTTGCCTCGAGCCTTTTTAAATTACTACAATATTCCAGAATTCTTAGCTTCTTCGATCTATTTGGAAATATAGAAAAATTGAACACAAATTAGGAGAGAGTTTATAGTTCGAGCTCATTTGAGTATTTTATCAAACACTAGGTGATTATTATGATTTCAAAGTCCTCCCATGATGGATTCTTCCACCTCACTACCCAAAGTCTACCCAATTTAGCTCAACATTCTTCCCCCAACCCTTGATAGTACATGCATGTAAAAATATATAACTCCCACACCCAAGAATTGCCTTACTAATTACCTATTTTTAGTTAAATTTCGAAATTGAGGGTTAGGGTGTAGAATCGTACCTCTAGGATGACGACCTAGTGTGTTTTCCTTGTTAATCTTCCAAGATTTGAGTAAGAATTGAGGAACAATTGGTTGAGGAACTCTCTCCCTCTCTAGAGCACTTTCTCACTCTCAAAATATCAGGTTCTTACTTAAGAAATGGTCCATAGAGTCTATATAACGAAATGGGGTCGGGTTATAAAAACAAAAAAAAATGAAGCTTCGAAACAGAATCTGCGGTCCGCGAAATGGGCCGCGCAATGGCCCCCGGAACTGGGCACTCTTGCCCCACTCTGCGTCCATTATGCGGTCCGTAGATCTATTCTGCGGTCGCATAATGCACCGCAAAACCTCCCTCCGAAAAAATCTTCATGATGGTTCCGCAGTTGATGTGCGGCCCGCGAAATAGTTTTGTGACCGCATAATTGACCGCACAATACCATCCAAACTTGCCTAGTTTCCTTCTTCACTCCGCGGCCATTCTGCGGCCGCATAGTGGGCCGCAGAAATGTCTTCTTCTGCCAAAATTTTTCCTTTACTCCCCAGCGCACTGTTCAACCCAAAAAGTCCGTAAAATTTCTACCATCACCAAAGATATTAGCCTACCTCGCCACCACGGAACCTCAGATTTTAGGAGAAAGGATTTTCAGAGTCGCCACTTGACATTTGGTTTCTGTGTATCAAGTCACCATTTTTTAAGAATGATTTTTCTTTTAAAACTCATTTAGACTCCAAAACTAGCTTGCACCATAGATTCAAAGTAAGAGGGTTCATTTGGCTCAGGGAGAAGGTATTAGGCATTCCCCGAATCCCATGAAAATCACGGTTGCATACATGATCTAGTTGGCTTTATAGAATACTCTAATTGAGGCAAAACACACAATACAAAAATAAACACACAAGAGGCTCGAGGTCGTCCCCGCATAATAAAAGAAAATAAGAGAAAAGAAAAGAAAGTACTAAAAGAAAATATACTAAAAATTCTAATCTATTCCTACACTGCTTCCTTCACGATGCTCGTCACGACCTCCAAATACAAGTACTACGGAGCATTCCCCGGATAAATAATAAATTAAAGGGACGATCTCTAACCTCAAAACTAAAAATAAGGGAACGCCCTAATATTTGCATACCCAAGTGATGACGATCTACCATGCTCCTAGCGATATAAGCAAGTGAAGTAAAGCAACAGAATCATTTTTAAACCAATATCTATTCGTTATCTTATAATATCCAACCCCGGCCCCAAATTCAATTTTTCTCAAAGTCCCAATTCTCGCTTTTCAATTTAAATTGCAGCAAACACGGTCCATTAATTCAAAAAAAAACTCACAATTGAATTTTGTCTTTTCACTAGTTAAATCTTAATTTGTTATATTGTCTATTTAAGTAACGTCCCAATATCAGTCAACTTATCAAATTAACTTCTCTGCACTTCAGTTCATTTATAAAATTCAATGGAAATCTAGTAATAAGCAACTTCAACACGAGGAAGCAAGCACAACTATATCAGACAAAATTTATGAGATAATAGTGAAAGAAAGAGTGGACCTCAAAGTAGAGTAATTTTCCTTTGATTTAGATCAATGAGCCGACCTCCAAACGGAATTGTACACCAGACTTCGATAGAAAATCGACAACAAGGACTTGGTCCGAAAACTTGAACAATAACTGACATTGACTGGAACAGCTCGGCACCTCGACCTCCTTAATAGGCCTCCATTTTTCGCCAAGAGAAGGTGTTTGTTATTGATTTATATATGGTTTTTTGGTGGAGCAGAGATGGAGATCTGATGGGTGTATTTAAGATTAAGTTTGAGCCAATAGATGAAGATGGAGATTTGGTGTTTTGAAATGGAGGAGAGTGCTCTACTTCTGGTGGTTGTTACTTGGTTGTGGGTGTATTTGATATGCTTGTGAAAAAAGAGAATGACCTCAAAATGGTGGGTCTATTGGCAGTTGTTCAAAGCTGGATTTTGCTTTTTTTTCTTCTCCCAGTTGCTATCCGTTTCCTCTCCGTTCTTTCCAGAAAATTCTTGGAGCAAAAGAAGCTCCCTCAGCCAAACCGTGTGGTCCACTTAAATTGTGTGTGTAGATGAGTTTTTTTATGAGAATTGTATAGAAGGATGATATGAAAAACATTTAATTGGTTAAAGCAAAAAAAATGAATTTGTAAAAAGATGTAAAATAGGAGGAAGGGCACGTGATGGGGAGAAAGACAAAAGGGAAGTGTGGGCCACTCAATTTTCCTTTCTTGCATTTGCTTTTCTTTTTCTTTCTGTTTTCTACGTTCTTTTCCAATTCTTCTCATTTTATTCTTCTCTTTTGTTTGTTTGTTTGTTTTGTTTTATTTTCTATTAATGATAAAATACAACTAGCTATAGGAAATACTATTTATCTATAGTAAATAATATTAAAAGGTTATAAAATAATTATATTAGAGAAATCTACATACTACTCGATGTTTACTAAATACTTATAACTTAAAATCACACTAAACCAAGTAAAACTATTTTTTTGAAACTTTTCTTTTTATCTTTCGTAAAAATAAAATAAAACTAATTAGACAAAATATCAATAAGCTAAAACAAAGGAAAATATTTTTGTAGTTTTTTAAATTTTTAAGATAAAATAAAGCAAAAATGAACTAAAAGTTAAAATAGCAAATTAGACATAAAAGCCGACATCTAAGCATTAAAAAGGTATAAAATAAAAAAATTACACGTCCATATGTACCACATTTTTATGGGATCGAGCCGTTCGCCTCGGCAGGATTATGTAATATACTCTTATGGGATCGGGTCGTTAGCTTTGGCAGGATTATGTACCACATTCTTATGGGATCGGGCCATTTGCCTCGACAGGATTATGTAATACACTCTTATGGGATTTGGCCGTTCACCTCGGCAGGATTATGTACCACATTCTTATGGGATCGGGCTGTTCGCCTCGGCAGTATCATATTCTTATGGGATCGGGTCGCTCGCTTTGGCATTTTTATAAAATACTCTTAAGGGATCGGGCAGTTCACCTCAGCAACTTCATGAAACACTCTTATGGGATCGGGCCGTTTGCCTCGACAGAATCGTGCGTAATATTTGACAAGAAGCCAGTGTATCCATGAGTTTTTCTGATTTGAATTGTGACGACCTATCTGGTAGGGTCTATTTTTTTATATATACTCCGGTTGAGAAGGTAACCGATAATTGAGAGGTTGTGTTTACTGTTCATAGGAGGATCGTACCACGTACCTATATTTATTTACACTGTTTATTTACCGTGCCTCATACTTGTTTACTTTCTATTGTACTTGATTTATTGGACCACTAGTAAGTGTCAATGTCGACCCCTCATCACTACTTCTCTGGGGTTAGGCTAGATACTTAATGGATACGCGTTGATTTACATAATTATGCTAAATTTTGCACTTATTGTGCAGGCATATATATTTTTGGTGGTCTTTTGGACGCAAAGGCACAACTATTACATGGACTTTACGGTGAGCTGCATCCCTTGTTACGAACCGCAACATACAAAGTCTCCATCATAACTATTTACATTATCCTGCCTATCTTGTATTCCAGACCGATGTTGTATTATTATTGTACCCTCTTGTAGATGCTCACGCACTTGTGACACCGAATTTTGGGGGTTCCTAGTAGATGTTCACTATTGTAGTTGACATTATCTTTATCATTTCACTTTATGATTTTTTTATATTCGGAAATTTGTAAAGAATAGCACAAGTTTCTATGAGTTCCAAATTTTACTATATCATTTAATGGGATTCAGGATTTCAAAAATAATAAAATGAATAATTAAGTTGGTAGTTCACCGTTGGCTTGCCTAGCGGCGACGTTGGGCGCCATCACAACCTATAGTGGATTTTGGGTCGTGACAGCTTGGTATTAAAGCGCTAGGTTCACTTAGATCTCACGAGTCATGAGCAAGTCTAGTAGAGTCTTGTGAATTGGTGTGAAGACGCCTGTACTTATCTTCGAGAGACTATAGGGCTATTAGGAGCACTGCCCTTCTTGATTCCTCATCGTGCGATTTGATTCCATGAGTCTTATCCCTTCGTTTCCTTTCTACTCATTCTTATATGATGTGGAGTGCTTGCTATCAATTGGGCACCGACGAGTTGTGAAGATGCTACAGATGCGGTGAAGGATGCTATTCCCTGCGAATGCGGGCAGATCATTATCGTCGCCTTGCGGAGGGTATTCTGTCATTTTAGCCCAGTGTTGGTATGGCCTACGGTCGAGATTTGGTATATTCTGAATTTAGTGGAATTCTTGTTAATATTGTGGGGTCACCGTCCTTGATTGAATGCATTGAGGCTCACCGCCATGTTGGTCTTCATTTGGTTGCCTCTGGGCACGGTGTTGTGAGATGGAACCTAAGAGGAAGTTATCAAAAATGGTTGTGCGTTGCAACTTCAGAATCGGACAGGCATTTCCAGTATTGGTGGTTCAAAGGAGATGATCTCAGAGGTGGTTTCTATGCTTGGAAATAATGAATTTGACGAGAAGGGCTTGATTGGAATGTAGGAAAAAGTAAAATATTCGATCATTGTCTTGGTTGAGTTACGACTTCGAGTTTCAAACACGTCGTTGGTCCTTTGGGTGATTTTAATGGATGAAGGGATTCTTACGGATGGAGGATCAGTGTGGACCCAGGGAGATTAATTGATTTCATGATGGATGCAACTATATCAATGACGTTAGACGAGGTCGAGATAAGGGTACACCTTCTTCTTTATTTCTTCCTCGGCCTCTCAGGTGGCCTCTTTAACCTGCCGGTTTTGCCATAACACTTTCACGGAGGCAATCTCTTTGTTCCTCAACTTTCGGACTTGCCTATTAAGGATGGCAACTGAAATTTCTTCATAAGTCAATTCTTCATTAACCCCAATGGTCTCAACCGGAATAATAAGCGACGAATCTCCAACCACCTTATGCGACACATGGAACACCTGGTGCACTAAAGGCGTCTCTGGAGGTAGCTCTAGCCTGTAAGCCACATGACCAATCCTCTGAATGATTCTGTACGGCCCGACATGCCTCAGACTCAATTTCCATTTCATAACAAATCGCATTATACCCTTCATGGGCGAAACCTTCAAGAATACCCAATCATCTTCTTTGAACTCCAAATCCCTGCGACGCACATCCGAATAGGACTTTTGATGACTCTGAGCAGTTTTTAACTGCTCCTTAATGATCTTAACTTTTTCCATAGCTTGATGTACGAGGTCTGGCCCTATCAACTCTACTTCCCCAATATCGAACCACCCAATGGGAGATCTATATCTCCTACCATATAAAGCCTCGAACGGTGCCATCTGAATGCTGGCATGATAACTGTTGTTGTAGACAAATTCTATTAGCAGCAAATAATCATCCCAGCTACCCTTGAAGTCAAGAACACAAGCGTATAATATATCCTCAAGCATCTGAATAGTCTGCTCTGCCTGCCCGTCGGTCTGTGGATGGAAGGCTATACTATGATTCACCTGAGTACCCAAAACTTGCGAAAATTTCTTCCAAAAATTAGTCGTGAACTGTGCCCTTCGGAGATAGTAGAAACTGGAGTACCATGCAACATGACTATTTCCTTGATGTACAATTGAGCATACTGTTCCGCTATGTCGGTAGCCTTAACCGACATGAAGTGTGCTGATTTTGTGAGTCGATCCACAATCACTCAAATCGATTCGAATTTTACGAGGAGTGCGAGGTAGCCCTACCACAAAGTCTATGTTAATCATTTCCCACTTCTACATTGGAATTTCTATGTTCTGTGCCAACCCACCGGGCCTTTGGTGTTCGGCCTTCACTTGATGACAATTTGGACATCTCGCCACATAGTCCGCTACATTCCTCTTCATATTGTTCCACCAATAGACTTCCCTAAGATCATGATACATCTTTGTAGAGCTCGGGTGCATGAAATACCTAGCAGTGTGAGCCTCAGTCATGATTCTTTCCCGGAGATCATCCACAATTGGAACACATAGTCGCCCTTAGTACCTTAGTGTACCATCATCCACACCAAGAGAAAAGGCCATGGTCTTATATTTTTGAATCCCCTCCTTCAATTGTACCAACAATGGATCGTTGAATTGCTTCTCCTTCACCACAAGCGACTATTCAACCATATTTTGAACAATTACCCCTCCTTCACTAGAGTACACAAGACAAACTCCCAAACTAGCCAACTGATGAACCTCCTTGGCCAACGACCTTTGATATGCCTCCAAGTGAGCCAAACTGTCCATAGATTTCCGGCTAAGATCATCCGCTACAACATTAGCCTTCCCCGGATGATACAGGATGTCGATGTCATAATCCTTGAGTAACTCAAGCCATTTTCTCTACCTCAAATTCAATTCCTTCTGTTTGAAAATATACTGAAGGCTCTTATAGTCTGTGAATACATCTACATGGACTCCATACAAATAATGACGCCAAATCTTCAACGCAAAGACCACCGCTGCAAGCTCTAAGTCATGTGTTGGATAGTTTTTTTATGATTCTTAAGTTGCCTAAAATCATACGCTATCACCTTGCCATATTGCATTAATACACACCCAAGTTCGATCCTTGAAGCATCGCAATATACCACAAATCCATCCGTACCCTCTGGTAGAGTCAACACCGGTGCCGTAGTTAATCTTGATTTCAACTCTTGGAAGCTCCTTTCACAAGCATCTGACCATTGAAATTTAACCGCCTTCTGTGTCAATTTAGTCAACGGAGAGGTAAGAGTAGAGAACCCCTCCACAAATTTTCTGTAATATCCAGCTAAGCCCAAGAAACTGCGAATCTCTATTGGAGTAGTAGGTCTAGGCCAATTCTTCACGGCTGAAATATTTTGGGGATCAACCTTAATTCCTTCTCTAGAGACAACATGACCCAAGAACGTAAGAGATTCAAGCCAAAATTCACATTTCTAAAACTTCGTATATAACTGGTGCTGATACAGGACCTGCAAAACTGCCCTGAGATGATCGACATGGTCCTCCCGACTCCGCGAATAAACAATAATATAGTCAATAAACACTATCACGAAGGAGTCGTGGAAAGGTTTGAAGACCCAATTCATAAGATCCATGAAAGCTGCGGGGGCATTTGTTAGCCTAAAAGACATTACCAGAAAATCAAAGTGCCCATACTAGGTCCTGAAAGCTGTTTTCGGAATATCCTGCTCCTTGATCTTCAATTGGTGATACCCGAATCTTGAATTGATCTTGGAGAAGTACTTAGCACCCTGCAATTGATCAAACAAGTCATCTATCCTTGGTAGTAGGTACTTATTTGTTATTGTAACCTTGTTGAGCTGCCTATAGTCAATACACATTCTTAGCGAACCATCCTTCTTTCTTACAAATATCACTGGTGCGCCCCAAGGCGACACACTCAACCGGATGAAACCCTTCTCTAACAAATCTTTCAATTGTTCTTTAAGCTCTTTCAATTCTGTCGGTGCCATTCTGTAGGGTGGAATAGATATAGGCTGCGTTCCTGGCATCACATCAATCCTAAAATCAATCTCCCTATCTGGCGGGATCCCAGGGAGCTCATCCGGAAATACCACCAAAAATTCATTCACAACAGACACAGACTCAAGTGTAGGTGCCTCACCATCGGTGTCCGTAACCCGTACCAAATGGTAGATACACCCTTTGTTAATCATCTTTTTGACATTAAAGTAAGAAATAAACCTACCCTTTGACACCACATTATCCCCCTTCCATTCAATCACTGACTCAGTTGGAAATTCAAACCTAATGGTTCTGGTTCGACAATCAAGCTTAGCAAAACATGAGTAAAGCCAATCCATCCCCATTATTACATCAAAATCAACCATCCCCAATTCAATAAGATCGGCCATGGTGTATCGACCACGCACCGTGACAACACAATCCCTATAAACCCGCGCGGCCATAATAGACTCACCAACCGGAGTAGATACAGAGAACGACTCATGGAGTTGTTTCGGTTCTATCGCAAATTCCATAACAACATAGGGAGTAACATAGGACAAAGTGGAACCGGGATCTATAAGAGCATACACATCATGAGATTGAACAGTCAATATACCTGTGACAACATCTGGAGAAGCCTCTGAACTCTGGTGACCCCTCATAGCATAGAAACAGCTGGGTCCTCCCGAACTCTGTGTGCCACCCCTAGCTGTACCACGCCCTACGGGTGCTAGGGTGCCTCGAGCTGGAGGAGGTACTGCGGATGTAGTAGCTGCAGAACTGGCTGGATGTGCTGTACCTCTGCCCATGCTCTGGTGAGATGAACGGTAATCCCTCTGAATGTGACCCCTCATACTACACCCGTAGCATATGGGCTAGTCCATGAAACAGGTCCCAAAGTGCATCTTCCTGCACCTAGGGCATGGGGGCCTCCGCTGCTGCTGAAATCTCCCACTAGACCGACCCTGCTGGTAGGATCCCCTGTTGCCCTGGCTGGGCCTAAAATGGTTCCCCATGCGGTGCACTAACTTAAGACTGAGCAAAAGACTGGGACGGTTCTGATGATCGTCCCCTGAAAGCTGTCCTACCACCACTACCACCACTAGAAGTACCACTGAAGTTGCCCGCTGACCGGGACCCGTTGCTACTCTCTCGCTCCATTTTATTTTTCATTTTGTGGGTCTCTGTGGCTTGAGCAAATTCCACCATCTTACCATAGTTCATATCAGAGTTCAAGACAGCTGTAACGGCCTCATTAATAACCAAGGGGCTAAGGCCCTGCACAAATCGCCGCACTCTAGACTCCATAGTAGGTAACATGTAGATGGCATATTTGGACAGGCGCGTGAATCTCATATGATACTCTCACACACTCATGCTACATTGTTTCGGGTTCTCAAACTTGGCGGCACGGGCTGACTTAGTCTCGACAGGCAAGAAATGATCAATGAAAGCATCGGAAAATTCACTCTGCCTCGCCGGAGTGCTCCCGCTCCCCTCCTCACGGGAGTCCTCCCACATCTCAAACCAAGAATAGGCCACCCCTTTCAGGCAGTATGAGGCCAACTATGCTCCCTCCTTCTCAGTAGCACGCATGACTCGGAGGGGCTTGTGCATTTCGTCAATAAAATCCCGGAGGTCCTCCTCGGGATCAGTACCTATGAACACTGGAGGGTCAAACTGGAGAAATCTGTTCACCCTGGAACTAGTGGAATCCCCTGGTTGACTAGCCGAAGTGGGTGCAACATCTGATGTTTGGGCTTGGGAAGCCTCTATTTGAGCCAACATCTATATGGCTCTCCTAAGATCCCTATCAGATACACCGGGACCGGAAGCTGGGGCTGGAGGTGGAACTGGATTATCAGTTGGAGGGATCGTTGCACCCTCAGTAGGTGCAGGAACTTGTGCGGTCTAACCAGGTGTAATGGAATCGGGCAGTGTAGTAGTCGGGGAAATATTCTCACCCCTCGGGTGTTCACCCGCACCATCAAGTAAAGGGTCAACTGCCACTCCTGGGGTGGCATTGGCTCCTTGGCCAGTTCTTGCTTTCTTACTAGGTGCCATATACTGAAAATTAGAGCAATGCACGAGTTAAAGGAGGAACAATCTTACAATCAGCTTTATCGCACGATCTAGAATATCAAAGAAGGGTATTATTCCTAAATGCCCAAGTAGCCTCCTAATTATAGATGTAGTCGACAACACACCGATAAGAAGGACTCTGCTAGACACGGCTCTGAGACATCCTACAACACTTTAAAACCTTAGGCTCTGATACCAACTTTGTCACACCCCGACATCGGGGAGCGCGACCGGTGCTCAACAGAGTTACCTCAGTCGAGCAAGCCTGCACGGTGCCGTCTACCCAACTCACCCACAAATAAAGACAAGAATACAGTTCATTAATAAGTCAATAAGAAGTCATGTGAACAACACTGTTTCATTTCCATTAGTTACGTCATTAACAAGTTTTCAAAATAGTATATTGTACAATCATAGTTAAAGTGGAAGAAATGATAAAATTACAACATTTTTAGTTTAAACTTCCCAAAAACAGACACGACCCACACTATGTCTATGAAGCCTCTAACATGAACATAAGAGTGCTATGACAGTGCCGCAACAAGGCCCCAGCTATACCTCAAAATGCTATGTACAGAGGATAGAAAATACAGGATCTCGAAATGAAGTGGGGCTCACCAAATCAGTTGAGGAGAGGGTGTGCTGCTATCACTGATCAATACCACCTGCTATGGAACCACCTGCATCCATTAAAAATGCAGCGCCCCCGGCAAAAGGAACGTTAGTACATATGGAATAGTACTAGTATGTAAAACTAAGCACCCTCTCAATAGAACGAGCAACAGTAAATGGAGCATAAAACATGATATCAATAAGAGATTCAAACGGTATCAAAGTGCCACACTAGGGGAAACGTAAATTTCAAGTAGGTTTCGGTAATTTAAGTTGGGAGATCTTTAGCACCGATATACCACCGTATTTTAGTACGGAGTCCAATATCAGCTCGACCGGCTAAGCCGTCTCACCCCGAGACATACACTCAAAATACCACCATGTGCGCGACATGGCGTCCGATCTCAGCCCGATCGGCTAAGCCGTCTCACCACACTGCCGCGTGGGTCGACATTACATCACATCTAGCTAGCAATAATCTCATCCCAATTTAAGGAGAAAACATCTGAACACACCAATCTCATCCCATATAAGGGGAAACAGTCTCATCACATTAACACGGGGATTTACCCCTCAATCACTCCTACATCGGCACACATAGTTTCGGGGTTAGTTTGTTCCGACCTACCCTTCCCCGGTGGCTAATCGATACACCCAAGGCATTTGTTATTAAAAGTATTTATCACTCAATTCATATCCTTCTACATGTCATTCATTTTATTGACATCATTTTCCATAACGCAATATCATTCTTGGCACATTAGCCGTGCTTCATAATTCAACTCATTATTCCATTTTTAATCGTTATCATGAATAATTGAAAACAAGGCCTTTGAAACTTAAGACTTTAATAACATACATGAGCAAATTAGGGTCTTAGGCACACATGACTTCTTACACAATTGACATGGTAGCTTTCATAAGAATTCACTCTTTCAAATCATAACATAGTAACACACAAACCATTCTTAAACCACATCCTCAAACATTAATTTAACATAGCAAGAATTTTTGGAATGCATATTGAACACATAATTATTTCGATACAAGGCTTATTTGAAAACAATTCAATTTATAAAGGGCATAACGAGACTTACAAGGACATTGCGGGGTTCAATTCTAAGAGAAAGGTTTAGCCACTATACCTTCCCTCGAGCCTTTTTAAATTACTACAATGTTCTGGAATTCTTAGCTTCTTCTATCTATTTGGAAATATAGCAAAATTGAACACAAATTAGGAGAGAGTTTAGGGTTCCATCTCATTTGAGCATTTTATCAAACACTAGGTGAGTATTATGATTTCAAGGTCCTCCCATGGTGGACTCTTTCACCCCACTACCCAAAGTTTACCCAATTTAGCTCAACATTATTCCCCCAACCCTTGATAGTACATGCATGTAAAAATAAATAACTCCCACACCCAAGAATTGCCTTACTAATTACTTATTTTTAGTTAAATTTCGAAATTGACGGTTAGGGTGTTGAATCTTACCTCTAGGATGAAGACCTAGTGTGTTTTCCTTATTAATCTTTCAAGATTTGAGTAAGAATTGAGGAACAATTGGTTGAGGAACTCTCTTCCTCTCTAGCGCACTATTCAACCCAAAAAGTCCGTAGAATTTCTACCAACACAATACATATTAGCCTACCTCGCCACCACGGAACCATGGGTTTTAGGTGAAATTTTACGGGGCCTTATAGTAGCATAGTGATATTCCCAGGTACTCACAATCTGAGAGTGCTCAATATGTCTATATCATATTCCCACTCAACACACACAATCACTCAGCACTATACGGGTGCCCGGCATCAATGCCCCTCACCAAATCACGTGTATATAAATCATTGTGCCTAGGGGTGGAAAATGGGCGGGTTGGGCTGAATTTGGGCGGGTGAAAATGTGTTGAGTCAATAAATAGGTCATGGCCCAACCCAACCCAAAGTGTACTTGGGGTAAGATTGGTTCGGTCAAGATGGGCTAAACAATCTGTCACCACCCAAAATTCAACTAGTTGTGATGACACCTAACCCAACCCTCTAGGTAAGCCAATAAATAATAAACCACAATATAATGATAATGATAAGAGTAAAAAAAGAAATAACTAAATTTTATACAATAATTTCCTAAGGACTGGTAGTACAAATCATGAGCTTCTAAGACTTAGAATTTATAAAGCTGGTATGAAATAAATACATCATCTGTTCAAATGTACATAAACATATTTATAAATCTAAAGCTACCAAGAATAAGAGGCAGCTATAACCAAAATGCAGGTACATCTTCAATGCCTCATCCCGCCACCCGTAACAACATTAGGTCCAAAATCTGCACGCAAGGTGCAGAAGTGTTGTATGAGTACAACCGATCCCACGTACTCAATAACTAACAAACCAAACCTTAGGTTGAAAGCATTGACGAGCTTAGACAATGGTCAGAGTCCAACACCAATAGCCAAGAACAACTCGTGACAATATAATAAAAGCATCATAAGTAATAACTCAAAGATATTATGCTCAACTTGTTCACAGTTATGGAAAAATAGGCATGCTTTTCTGGTATAACAGTAAAACCCAAATCTTTTACCGAAATCACCAAAATATGAGTAAATCATAAAATTGTGATTTTTCTCAAAACCTTTCAATAACAGATAAGATATTTCATTCTAAGATAGCATGAGGAAAGTACATCTCTATGCCTTCATGTCAATGTGCATGTGAAATCATGAATGTTACAAAACATGTAGCATGAGGAAATGCATCTCTATGCTTGCATATCAAGTATGCATGTC
Source organism: Nicotiana otophora (assembly GCA_000715115.1). Lineage (NCBI taxonomy): Eukaryota > Viridiplantae > Streptophyta > Magnoliopsida > Solanales > Solanaceae > Nicotiana > Nicotiana otophora. Next base: position 47,536 of record AWOL01S0018056.1, read on the forward strand.
AAATGTAATTCATCACAGTGATGAACTCATGTACTCACACTCTCAGAGTACTCAATCTCACTGTCTCGCACTCCCACTCATCACGGTCATCACTCAGCACACTCAGTCACTTAGCACTGTACGGTACCTGCGCTCACTGCTGGTATGTCAGTCTCCAGAGGGGAAGATCCTGCCCAAACGCTAATATAAGTCAACATGTCCTGCTATGGCATGCAGCCCGATCCCATCATGAATCAATAAAACTTGCTACGGCACGCAACCCAATCCCATCATGAATCAATAAAACCTGCTGCGACGTGTAGCTCGATCCCATAAATATCACTCATAATCCGGCCCCCCCAACTCAATCATCAATCTCTCGGGCTCACAAATCTCATGCCAATCAGCCCAAACAATGATAACATGATGTGACAACAACAAATGATAACAAAGATTGAGATGTGATATGCAAATGAATGAATATGACTGAGTATGTAATTACAATTTAAGAAAATAACTCAACGGTAAAAATGATCTCAGTGGATCCCAACAGAATAAGCCTATAGCCTAAACATGGTTTCTAACATGGATCATAACTCAATTACTCTACCACGTAGAATTTTTATGGATAGAAACAAGATTAGGTAACCATACAGTTCGACAGAATCAACTGAGTCACACACGGTGCACGCCCATACGCCCGTCACCTAGCATGTGCATCACCTCAACACCAAACACATAATACGTATGTTCAGGTATTCATACCCTCAGCATCATGTTTAGAAATATTACTTACCTTGAACAAGCCGAATCCAATACCGAGCAAGCTAAAAAATACTCGTGCAACACCATACCATGCGTACCGACCTATGAACGGCTCGAAACTAGCTAAAAGCAACTCCAGAACATCAAATAATTCCAAAAGAAATAAACCCAATCGATAAAGGTCGAATCTTTAATCAAAAGCCCAAAGTCAACAAAAAAGTCAACACCGGGCTCGCCTTAGATTTCGAATCCAAGGTTACCCGAGCGAAGCCCGAACCAATACAAGCTCATACAAACGAAAAGTGACTCAATCGGAGTCCAATAGTTCAACCAATTCGCCAAAACATCGCTATTGAGTGTTCATAACCCAAGAGTCTAACCCACACTAGTTGGATCCTATACCTTCCGAAATACTCCTCCAAACTTCGTCAAATTCGAGTATGTTTTTCTCCTAATAAAGGAGAACAATACCACAAAAGGAATCGAGAAATAAGCGCCTCTAACTAATTTTCAATTTTTAAAATTTAGGACATAAACCTAGCTCTCGATTTAAAGAATTAAATGGGTTTTCAATTAAAATCATGGATTAAAATATAAACCAAGGGAATGAATCAAAGGGAAATACTCAAGTTATGGTTTATACCTTACCCAATAGAAGAAACTTGAAAAACATCCTTGAATTCTCCCAATCCCGAACTTTCAAGATGAGAAAAATTCCAACAACATTAATAGCCAAAATTGCCCAGCAGTTCTACCTCGTTTCTTGTGCCAAAAGATCTCAACACTCTCTTTTGATGCCTCCAATGGATTCCTCATGAAATTTAGATAATTTAGGCTTTTGAATCACTCTATTAGACCTTATAATGAAGGAGATATGTTTGTTTTAATATTTGAAAATATTGCAGATTTTTAAATACGAATTCAGTGGCAATTGCGTAATTAATCTGAAATATATGGCAACCCAATTCTTAGTAAAATGATAATAAATTCCCCACACGATGTCGAAACTTGATGATTTCAGTTGCTATGGTTCCCAAATTATGATATAGATATAATGGTTTAGTTGAATCAAAGGCCGTTTGCTCAATATGGTAACATTTATGCTCAAATCGACGTCAAAACCGAAAACAATCACCATACAACCCAAACTTATCAAAAACTCATTGGAATTTAACCAAACTTTGTGGAAATGTCCAAAATTATCATACAAACTTATTGGAATAATTAAAACCCGATTCCGAGTCCGTTTACACAAAAGTCAAACCTCTGTCAACTCTTCCAACTTAAAGCTTCTAAAACGAGAATCATTCTTGCAAATCAATCTCGAACCGCTCGAAAACTGAAACCAACCATACACGCAAAGTCATAACACATAATATGAAGCTACTCAAAGTCTCAAACCCCCGAATGGAACGCTAAGGCTCAAAACGACCGGTCGGGTCGTTACATTCTCCCCCACTTAAACATACGTTCGTCCTCGAAAGTGCCAAGTGTCATTCCAAAGCCATCAAATCGCCATATACCCTCACCATACACATAGCCATGGGTGATCCCATATCACCCCAATTCATATAAGCCCGAGAACACGACCTAACAGAGGATCCTTACTTCAACCTTAGTTCATAAACCTTAGAACCCAAATCCCCAACATCCGCAACTCATTATATGACCCGATTCATGCATCTATGCACCGTATAACTCTGAACAAGCTGTATCAATCCATAAACATATCTCAAGACATAAACTCATGATATATCACATAACTCAAATAGTCATAGCAATAACATTTGACCGCAATAGGTGCTCGATAACTAACCCGACACCAGTAACAAGCCTCATATCAACTAAAATCTTGTTCTGAACCTTCGTACACTGCCAATGATGAAAGAAACATACAGAAACTCATAACCACCCATAATATTAACAAGTCGTGGAGCTCTCTTGTCCGATAAGAACCATAGCCAAAATCTAAGCCGACTACTGACACAATTCTTGCAAACATACCTTAATCAAATCCGATAGAACTCATTTCAGTCCCAATAAACTCACCTCATTCAGTACAAGCTACTCGACTGACCTGTCACACAAATTCTACTTAGAGCCACATACCATGCAATCCGTGCACCAACGAACAATAACTCAAATATACCCAATGATGGAAAGAGAATGGAAATGAAGAAACCATCCCGCCAACTCAACAGATACCACCACGAAGCGTAATGCTATCAATCCACCACACAAGGGGAAACATAACACACGAAATAAGCACAAAGGATCATATCCTAAAGCTGCGATACATGACCCAATCCGAACACCGGTTCATATGAAATATCTCAAGCCACAATGCTCAAAATCAACAACCATACGCAATTCGACATCAAGTACACGAAGTGCATGACCATAACCATAGAGAAGCGAATAACACAATATACCACAGCCCGAAAAGACCATAACCAAGGCCCAATCAACCATTCAACACCCCAATAACCATTTCGCTCGAATTCCGCTACAAGGCCTAAACAGAACCACATCAAGTGTGCATATAACCAACAAATCACAACCCCTCGTAGCATAGAAGAGTAACATATAGAACATATCAGAACACGAACAAGCTCAACTCTATATGAATGACATACCTTTCAGCAATAACGGTGTTGAGTCAACAAATCCGACCGATGTAGAATACACATTCTCATTGGGCCTACCAATGGGCCAACAAATCAACTCCGGTCATCCCCAAATGGATAAATGGCCCTCCAAAAGTCTACAATGGCCTAACCATAGCACGTACTACCATCTAGCTAACTTTGGTCATATCTTCACAGTCCGCAACCCCAAAACAATCTGCTTATGAGAACTCCCAGTCTCTAAATCCATAGAACACATGAATCACCATAGTCGATCCCAACTCCACCACTCGAATAACTAACACATCTCTCATACATAATCATCCCTATGAGAATTACTTCTATAATTATTCCATGCCACATAGCAAAATCTGAACATCAACAGTCGATCAACCAGGCGAGTACCGCAATACCAATGAAGTACCTGTAAGTCAAAACACAGTGCGCCTTCTGAAATGTGCACCCTTTTCAGGTAATACCAAATAGTAATAGCATTCATCTAGTCATATGAAACCATCCATGTTGTCTAAGAATTCATGACCTTCCCTTCAAAACTAAATCATGACCTTGCACATGCAAATCTCAATCCCACACAACATACCGCATCTATCGTGCCAACATATAAGCACGAGAATCTCATAATCAACTCTGAGTCACCAGCAAAATACATACCCGATCAGTCAGAAACCTTTCATTTGATCCCATCCAGGAGAAAATCACAATATGCAACATGCTCCTCACGCCGATAGGAAATATCCATCTCAAACAATGGTAGAAACCATCGAGAACTCTTCAAAACCCATTTGAACATAAACAAGCCATCAGAACTAAATCTCTCTAACTCAACCAAGCCACGCAGGTCACCAAACTCAAGAGTATTTCCACAAAACACCTGTAGAGACTCACCACATCATAAGTACCCAAAGAACCGATCATATCCATTATCGTGCTGATCCAACCTACTACCAAGCTATCATATTTCTCCGAGTTCCTTTTGAATTACCCTCAAGTTGACACTTCTCCTTGCCAGAACACCACAATCCTTACCCAAAGCTCACCACAAGTGATCCTAACATAAAACCACACCGACCTAAGGCCTATAAGCCGTTGTATTCCCTCTTAAGCACCCCAAAAGTACCACAACTGAGACACCCACTTTGAAGAGACCTTCTATGAATCTAAAGTTATTCCCTTCACCTTCCTGATACTGAAATGTAGAATCCATAATGATATAGAAATACTGCGAGTCTCGACACCATCCAATGTAAATCTCAGATTCTAGCCACATACAAATACGAATAATTCTCAATTACTACATATAAATATTGAATCCATTAGAACCTTCTCGAGAGTTATTCACTCTGCTAACCTCAATTGCACCGCCCAAACAGGCTAAACGACTAGTGCCCATTAGCACGGTAACACCCAAAGAAGTAACCCCGCCTTAACGCAACCGAGCTAATTTCTACTCCATGCGCACTACATCCTTCACGAATAGCAACTCAATCATTCCATGATTCCCATATACCCATAAAGTGTAATTCACCATGTATCCAGAAATTTCCTTGCTTAAGTCATCCTAAAAAACAGCCTCTGCAAGTCATAACCGATCCATAAGTATGCCTTAGACCAAAACCAATACAACACGTAACCATGCAATCAAATCGTCGATAACAGACTTCCGCACTTGGCTCAAAGATAAAAACTCTCGATATCATAATGCCCATACTCTATTATTGCCATAATACCGTAGTGAGATTCAACTAAATCCTTCACAAGCTCCTACAACACAATCCATAAGATACCTCAAATCAACCGCTAAGCCCGCATTCATCCTCGTGACAGTCAGGTCAACTTTATTAACCGATCCAAACTCAAATCACTACACATATAACCCATTGTTTGAAAAGAAACCCTCCACACAACATCATATGGATCACACATCCATGGATTGTCCCACATGTGATAACCCACCTGCTCCGCCTAAGAACTGACATCTCTCCTGAGTCTGAACTCGCCGACAAGATATGAGAATCTACTTCGTTCGACAAATAAACAACATCAAGATCCCTCAACACGATCATAACTCGAGACTTTACAACACATCAAGACATAATTCAAGCATCCAATAGTCCTTTTCACATCCCAGACAAACTCTTCTCGCCACATCCAAACCATCTAAACGCATACCGCAATCACGTCATACTCATCACATAACCATCCAACCACTGACTGAGCTATAAGGCCGTATCCCAGGGACACTATCAGACATATAAGTCCAAAAGCGCATGCTCACACAACTTAAGCTATCGAGCCTAAACCGCGGTTTAAATCTGAACTCAAGTCCTCTAAATTGGCCCATCACCAAAACACAGAAAACATATATCGTACCTCATCCATGGAATCACAAGTCGTCGATGTACAGCTAATACTGAGCACTCACATGTGCATACGAGTGAGTGGAAAGAATTCAAAGAGATACGCTTCAAGCTGGATCAATGTCGAACGATAAGGAAAGAAAGATGGGAAGTTTATCCTAAATGCCCTGTAGCTTCTCGAAGATAGGTATGGACGTCATCATACTGATCCGCAAGACTCTAGTAGACACTTGCTCATGACTCGTAGAACCTATGAGCCAAGAGCTCCGATACCAACTTGTCACGACCCAAAATTCAACTAGTCATGATGGTACCTAACCCAACCCGCTAGCTAAGCCAATTAACAATAAATCAGAATATAATGATAATGATAAGAGTCAAAAATGAAATAACTGAATTTTATACAATTTTCCAAGGACTAGTAGTACAAATTACGAGCTTCTAAGACATATAGTTTACAAAGATGGTATGAAATAAATACATCATCTGTTCGAAACGTACATAAATATATTTATAAATCAAAAGCTACCAAGAACAAGAGCCAGCTATAACCGAAATGCAGGTACATCTTCAATGCCAGCTCCTGCCACTCATAACAACATCATCTCC
>AWOL01S0018056.1:62438-115104 GCA_000715115.1 Nicotiana otophora
TTGGGGGATCGGATTGCACGCCGCAACAGACTTATTTAAAAGTTTATATTGGGGGATCAGATTGCACGCCGCAACAGACTTATTTAAAAGTCTATTTTGGGGGATCGGATTGCACGCCTCAACAGACTTATTTAAAAGTCTATATTGGGGGATCAGATTGCACGCCGCAACAGACTTATTTAAAAGTCTATATATATACTTGATTAAAATAAATATATTGGAGGGATGAAAATGAATATATTGTGAAAATGGGTTGCATGCTGCAACGAAAATTAGTTGAAATAATAATTGGTTATGACTGCTAAGTTGGTTCAACTATTAAAAAATGAGTTATCTGATTTATTTCAATTATTGTTGTGTTTACTAATATTGCGTACAGGTTAATGTAAGTGACCTGCCTTAGCCTCGTCACTACTTAGTCGAGGTTAGGCTCAGCACTTACCAGTACATGGGGTCGGTTGTACTGATACTACACTCTGCTCTTCTTGTGCAGATTTCAGAGTTGGTCTCAGCGGCATACCATAGACTTGCTCGGATTTCAGCTACTCAGAGGAGACTTGAGGTATAACTGCATAGCGTCCGCAGTTATGAAGTCCCTGTCTATCTTATTTTAGCTGTGTATTTGCTTCAGACAACTTTATTTTATTCAGACCTTTATTTGTATTCTAGAAGCTCGCACTTTTGGCACCAATTCTGGATGGTATTTGACACCATTATTTTTATGGATTATTCACTACATTTTAGACCTTACTTACGCATTTGTTTCTTTGTTATTAATAAATTTAAAAATTGTTTAAAAATGGCTAATATTATTCTAACATTGTCTTGCCTAACAAGTGAAATGTTAGGCGCCATCATGGTCCGAAGGTGGGAATTTCGGGTCGTGACAGTTGGTATTAGAGCACTAGGTTACATAGGTCTCACGCGAAAAAGCTTAGTAGAGTCTGAAGGATCAGTACAGAGATGTTTGTACTTATCTCTCAGAGGCTATGAAGTTTAGGAACAATATCACTTTTTTCTTATTCTGTCGTGCGATTTTATTCTATCATCGATGATTAAATCATTCTACTCTTATTCTCTCGTAGATGGTGAGAACACGTAATACCTCTACCGATGGACGTGGACTAGAACCCCCGGTGGAAACTATGGCCAGGGGTAGAGGTCGAGGCCGAGGTCGTGCTAGAGGCCGAGGCAGAGGTAGAGCTCAGTCCAGAGCTTGAGCAGCTACACCTATTGTAGAACCTCAGGTGGATATTTAGGAGGAAATTCCAGTTCAGAATGTACCAGTTGGACCAGTTCAGGTCCCGGAAGGATTCATAGCCACTCTAGTGCTTCAGGACGCTCTAGTTTCGTTGGTAAGTCTTATAGAGGGCGTGGCCCAGAATGGTACATTTCCAGTGGTGCCAGCCTGTCTCACAGGCTGGGGGAGGAGCACAAACTCCCACTACTCCCGCTCCGGAGTAGATAACTCCCCAGAATCAGGCTCCAGCAGCCCCGCCGGTTAGGGTAGTTCAGCCAGTTATTGCGGCATAGACCGGTGATAGGCCCGCCATGTCTTTTGAGGCCTTATTGAGAATGGATAAGTTTACCAAGCTCTTTCCAGTTCACTTCAGTGGTACACCTTCTGAGGACCCACAAGATTATATTGAACGCTGCCATGGGGTGCTGTGAAACATAGGTATAGTTGAGACAAATGGGATTGATTTTGCTGTGTTTCAGATGATGGGTTCCACCAGGAGGTGGTGGAGGGATTATACATTGACTAGACCAGTTGAATCACCTGCACTTACCTGGGAGCAGTTTTCTCAGCTATTTTGGTGAAGTTCCTTCCTATCACACTGAGAGAGGATTTTCGCAAGCAATTTGAGCGTCTACAGTAGGGCAGTATGACTGTTACTCAGTACGAGTTCCGTTTTGTGGATTTGGCTCGTCATGCTCTCCTTTTACTACCTACTAAGGGAGAGAGAGTGAGGAGATTTATTGAGGGACTCACTCACTCTATCAGGCTTTAGATGGCTAAGGAGACCAGAAGTGAGATTTCTTTTCAGGTGGCTGCTAATGTCGTGAGGAGGATCGAGATGGTTCTTGCACAGGAGAGAGGGCAAAGGTCTGATAAGTGGCCTCGTCAGTTTAGTGGTTTCAGTGGTGCCTCGTCTGAAGGCAGGGGTAATTTTGGTAGGGGTCATCCTCCTAGACCATTTCATTCAGCACTTCATGCATCTTCCGGTGCTTCAGGGAGTCACTGTCCTATTATGCCTTACTATGGACAACCAACATTTAGTGCACATTCAGCTCCTATCAGTGCATCACAACTCCAGAGTTACTACAACGTTTATCCGGCCCATTTGGGTCAGCTTCAGCTTCAGCAGCCGCGACATCAGGATGTGTGTTATGAGTGTGGGAACATTGATCACATAAAGGAGGTATTGCCTTAGATTGGCGAGTAACAGATCTCGACAGGATTCCCGTGCCATCATACCGGCACCGGTTGCTTCACCGCCTGCTCAGCCAGCTAGAGGTAGGGGTCAGGCAGCTAGAGGTAGAGGTCATGCCATTAGAGGTGGAGGTCAGGCCATTAGAGGTGGAGGTCAGACCGTTGGAGGTGGAGGCCAGCCAGTTAGAGGCCGTCCCAGGGATGCAGTTCAGAGTGGTGGGGCTCAGCCCCGATATTATGCTTTTCTAGCTAGGCCTGAGGCCGAGTCTTCTGATGATGTGATCACAGGTATTATTCCAGTTTTTCATAAAGATGATTCAATTCTATTTGATCCAGGATCTACTTATTCCTACGTGTCCTCCTATTTTGCTTCATATTTGGTTGTGCCTTGTGATTCTCTGAGTGCTTCTATGTGTGTATCTACACCGGTGGGATACTCTATTGTAGTAGATTATGTCTATCGTTCGTGTGTGGTTACTATTGGTAATCTTGAGACTAGTGTGGATATTCTACTTCTTACTATGGTAGATTTTGATGTCATCTTAGGTATGAATTGGCTGTCCCCTTATCATGCTATATGGGATTGTCATGCCAAGACAGTAACCCTAGCCGTGCCGGGGTTACCTCGGTTAGAGTGGAAAGGAACTCCTGGTCATTATGCCAGCAGGGTTATTTCCTATATGAAAGCTCGGCGTATGATAGAGAAAGGGTGTCTAGCCTATTTGGCTTATATTCGCGATCCCAATACGGATGTTCCTTCTATGGACTCAGTACTAATTGTTCGTGAATTTCCAGAAGTATTTCCTGTAGATTTGCTGCGAATGCTACCCGACAGGGATAATGACTTCTGTATTGATTTGGCTCCGGGCACTGAGCCCTTTTTTATTTTACCCTACCGTATGGCCCCTCCAGAATTAAAAGAATTGAAGGAGCAGTTACAAGACCTGCTTGATTAGGGATTCATTAGACCAGTGTCTCGCTGGGGTGCACCAGTATTATTTGTAAAGAAGAAAGATGGTTCTATGCGGATGTGTATAGATTATTAGTAGTTGAATAAGTTCACTATCAAAAACAAAATATCCACTGCCAAGAATTGATGACTTATTTGATCAGCTTCAGGGTGCCAAGGTATTTTCGAAGATCGATTTGAGGTGTGGTTACCATCAGTTGAAGATTAGGGCATCTGATATCCCTAAAATAGCTTTTCGGACTCGGTATGGGCATTACTGGGGGACAACTTTTTGGACTCGGTATGTATATATATATTGGGGGATCGAATTGCACGCCGCAACAGACTTATTTAAAAGTCTATATAGGGGGATTGGATTGCAAGCCGCAACAGAGTTATTTTAAAGTCTATATTGGGGGATCAGATTGCACGCTGCAACAGACTTATTTAAAAGTCTATATTGGGGGATCAGATTGTACGCTGTAACAGACTTATTTAAAAGTTTATATATATACTTGATTAAAATAAATATATTGGAGGGTTGAAAATGAATATATTGTGGAAACGGGTTGCACGCTGCAACGAAAATTGGTTGAAATAATAATTGGTTATGACTGCTGAGTTGGTTCAACTATTAATAAATGAGTTGTATGATTTATTTCAATTATTGTTGAGTTTACTAATATTGCGTAAAAGTTAATGTAAGTGACCTGCCTTTGCCTCGTCACTACTTCATCGAGGTTAGGCTCAGCACTTACCAGTACATGGGGTCGGTTGTACTGATACTACACTCTGCACTTCTTGTGCAGATTTCAGAGTTGGTCTCAGCGGCGTACCATAGACTTGCTCGGATTTCAGCTACTCAGAGGAGACTTGAGGTATAACGGCATAGCGTCCACATTTCTAAAGTTCCCGTCTATCTTATTTTAGTTGTGTATTTTCTTCAGATAATGTTATTTTATTCAAACCTTTATTTGTATTATTCTAGAAGCTCGCACTTGTGACACAAATTCTGGGATGGTATTTAGACACCGTTATTTTTATGGATTATTCACTACATTTCAGACCTTACTTCCGTATTTGTTTCTTTGTTATTAATAAATTTAAAAATTATTTAAAAATAGGGAATATTATTCTAACGTTGGCTTGCCTAGCAAGTGAAATGTTAGGTGCCATCATGGTCCGAAGGTGGAAATTTCGGATCGTGACATTCTGTTCTAAATTTTATAACTGGAAGAGCTTGTTGAATCCTTAGGGATACGTCTAATTTTATTTATTATTGTATGGGCAAAATATTCTTAAGGACAATGTCCTTGACATGCTTCAAGTTAACTCCTATTCTCCATAACCAATTGTTACAACAATCTTAAGGATATTTTTACATTTTTATTATGGAGAATCAAATTTGACGCTGTCCAAGTAATTGTTCTAATTCTTAAAATGGGACCTACACTTCAAGTTTGCACAATGGTCTTATGAAAAATACCACTCTCTATTCAAATTAATTTATGAGCTACGAAATGTTAATCAAGTTATTGTTTTAATTATGGAGGATAAATTGCACCACCAAATTAAGGTATGTTTTTCCTAGTATTTGAATGCGCCTACGCCTACATAAGTGTAGATTTTATATAGTTATAAAATTCAATCAGGGGTACAAAATTATATTTATTTAAGAAATCACTTTATTCTAAAAGCTCTCAAAAAATATTCTTTCATACTTTCTATTAGCATCTATACCTCACTGTAATTTCTTCGAGAACTAATATGTTCAACTTTAGCACAAACTATGTGAATTTGATAGTAGGACTTCATGCGGTGAATTATTTTATTTTTGATTGATTGATTCTTATTGTTAACTAAGAATTACATTGATAGGTGGTAATCATCTAATAGAAAAAGCGAGTTAATGAATGAATCTCTTCAATAGCAAAAATTGATGAAATTTGCTATGCCAAATTTGACACATTTTCAATTGAAGTATTTTTATTTCCTTTGAAATCACATGAAAATTATTTATCCAAACATTTATCAAGACATATGTGCTTCAAAAGTTTTGTTTAGATAAATTTCTATCTCTTGGACGGGTTAATTCTATTTCTTTAATTGGAGATTTGGGTGAAGGAGAAATCTAAAAGCACATAAGATTAAATGGTTTGATTTTTCATGTGATGATGTATCAGATTTAAATATTTATTTTACTTTTATTACTTTTATTACTTAAGATATGGGGACTTTCTAATTAATTAATAAATTGCATGCTTATCGGTCCATATGATAATCTTCGAGGTGAAGCTATCTCCTTAACTGAAATGTTTTTGAAAATGTTGGGGTCCGTGGTGTCTAGAGTTATATAGCCTGATCCTGTCATGACCCAAAATCCACTATAGGTCGTGATGGCGCCTAACGCCGCCGTTAGACAAGCCAACATTGATTTATTATATCAATTACCCATTTGTGTATTTTGAAATCATAATTTTGCTTAATTAAATCGTATGAAATAGAATTTACACAATTATAATAACGAACAACCCATAGGAACCCCCAAAATCCGGTGTCACAAGTGCATGAGAATTTTCTAAAGAGTACAATAATAATACAACATCTGTCCCGAATGTAATAAGACAGAATAAAATTAATGGTATAATGGAGACTCGGTGGACTGCGAAGCGTAGCTTGGAATGCAGCTCACGTGAAGTCTCCTTAACAGGTGCGCCTACGCGCCAAGGTAATCAACACTGAACCTGTCAGATCCTGCACATTTAGTGTAGAAATGCAGCATGAGTACGTAAATTAACGCGTACCCACTAAGTATCTAGCCTAAACCCGGAGAAGTAGTGATGAGGGCTCAACATCGATACTTACTAAAGGTCCAATAAAACAATATAAAAAAACATGAGCAGATATGAAATATACGGCAATGGTGAAGTAAATTTGTAAGTTATATAATCTTCCAATTTCTTCTTTTAAAGCGAAAATTTCTAAATTTTGTATTTCACCTTCGATTCAGAACATGGTAAGTGTCATTATCAAATAAATAAGGAGTACCATATAAATGCCGGGCATCAGTGGAAAGAATAGCTCGTGAATATTTGGACTACTAGCGATATAACGCACGATTCTGTCGAGGTCGTTCGGCCCGATCCGAAATAATGTGTACATTGCAGAGGGACGAGTGGCACGATCCATAGATGCATCTATATATTGCCGAGGCATTCGGCCCGCTCCACAAGAAAAGGAAGGAAGTTACCGAATCACGAGACACGTGCTTACAATACAGCACATGTGCAAAAATGGATATATAATCTTTACCGTTTCTCAACTAACTCACCCACGACTCAAAGTGTTGAGGATTGGCCTAGTATACATATATTTATTTCTAAATCAATTTTATTTATAACTTCAATTAATTAAATCGGCAAAATGAGTTCAACTAATTCAAATATTACATGATAAGATCCTACGTTTACCCGGACATAAACATATTATAGCTACGTACGGACTCTCGTCACCTCGTGTGTACGTAGCACTCACAACTAGTTGCACATAATAACAATTATTACCTGGGGGGAGGGAGGAGGGATAGTTTCCCCCGCACAAGGTTAGACAAGAGACTTACCTCGCTCTGAAGTTCCATAACCGACTCCAAAGCCTCTCTAACATCTCAAACCAATGGCCGGCGATCCAAAACTATTCAACAAATGTGCAAACCAAATCAAAATATATTCTAATACCCATAATTAATCATTTTAAATAATTTTCAACTCCGCTTGAAAAGTCGACAAAATCGACCCTCGACCCCACGTGCTCGGATTTTGAAAGTTTTCAAAGATAAAATTTACTCATAACACCACGAACTAAAATATATAACTTATTACAAATTTCATGTCCAATTTCGTGGTCAAAATAAAAAAAATACCAATTTTTAGGTTTTCTACCAAAATCCCAAAATCTCTACCAATTTTTTATGTTTAAATCCATACATAAACCATGCATTTAACTTGTAATAGGTGAGAATCACTTATCNATACCAATTTTTAGGTTTTCTACCAAAATCCCAAAATCTCTACCAATTTTTATGTTTAAATCCATACATAAACCATGCATTTAACTTGTAATAGGTGAGAATCACTTATCTTGTTGTAATGACCCGGCTGGTCGTTCCGAGAGTTATAGCCCCATTTCTCCTATTTCTGTTTCCTTTATATTCTTAAGCTATATTATGATATACCGGGTTAGTTGGTTCGGGTCCGGAGTAGTTTCGGAGTGGAACGAGACACTTAGTCTCTAAAGTAGAAACTTAAGTTGGAAAAATGTCAACTGGATATTGACCTATGTATAAACGATCTCGGATTTGAATTATGATGGTCCAGTTAGCTCCGTTAGGTGATTTTGGACTTAGGAGTGCGTCCGGAATGTGATTTGGAGGTCCATAGTAGAATTAGGCTTGAATTGGTGAAAGTTGGAAATTTGGCGATTTCGGTCGGCAGTGAAAAATTTGATATCGGGGTCGGAATGGAATTCTGGAAGTTGGAGTAGGTTCGTAATATCATTTGTAATGTGTGTGCAAAATTTGAGGTCATTTGGACGTGGTTTGATTGGTTCCGGCATCGGTTGTCGAATGTGGAAGTTTAGAAGTTTTTAGGCTTGAATCCGAGGGTAATTTGATGTTGTTTTGAGTGATTCGAAGGTTCGACTAAGTTTATATGTTGATATATGACTTGTTGGTATTATTGGTGAAAGTCCCGAGGGCCTCAGGGTGATTTCGGGTGGTTAACGGATTTGTCGAAGTTGGAAAATGCAGCTGAAGTTGTTGCTTCTGTTATTTCCGCACCTGCGGAAGGGGAGTCGCAGGTGCGGGGCCGCTGGTGCACATGGGGGTTTGCAGGTGCGGGCAATGCTGGGCTAGGTAGGAGGCACATGTGCAAGAAGGCTATCGCATCTGCGAGCCCGCAGGTGCGAGACCTGGGGCGCAGATGCAGAAGAAAGGAAGAAGGCTGGCTTCGTAGATGCGGCGCGCCACATGCAGGTGCACATGCGCAGGTGCGACAGGTTGGCCGCAGATGCGGAACCTGGGTGTTTAAGTGACTTGCACAGGTGTGGTTGTTGGGACCGTAGGTGCGTTCGTGCGGGTGCGAGTAAAAGGCCGCAGGTGCGAGAAGCCTGGGCAAAAGGTACATATTGCACACTTCGCGAATTGTGGTGCATTCTTCACCATTTCAATTCGGTTTTGGAGCTTTTGGGAGAGATTTGAAGAGGGAATCAAGGGGTTTTTTATTGAGGTAAGTTACTTGAGCCCTAATACTCGTATATATGGTGATTTCCCGTTGTTTAATCATGTAATTAGTGAGAATGAGGGGTTAGGGCTTGGGGTTTTTGGAGAAGTAATTTAAGGATTTGAAGGACCAAACGATGTCGGATTTTAATGAATTTGATATGGTTAGACTCGTGAGTGAATGAGCTTTCTAGTTTTGTAAATTTTTTTGGATTTCGAGATATGGGCCCGGGGGCCGGGTTTGAGCCAATTTCGGGTTTTGGTCTAATTTTGTAGCTTTTCTTGTGGAATTCATTCCATTAGCGTGTATTGATGGTATTGTACTGATTTTGAATAGATTCGAAGCATTTGGAGGCCGAGTCGAGAGGCAAGAGCATCGTAGAGTACGGATTTGATCGGTTTGAGGTAAGTAACGATTATAAATCTAGTCCTGAGGGTATGAAACCCCGGATTGCGTATCATTTTACTATTTTGAGGTGACACACATGCTAGGTGACGGGCGTGTGGGCGTGCACCGTTGGGGATTGTGACTTGGTACGTCCCGTAGCAACTATAAAGTTGCATATTTTGTTGAAACTATATGATACTTATGTGTTTTAGAAAGAGTTTCTGTAAATTGGGCTGAATGCCATGTTTGGGCCTTGTGCCAATGCTATTTGGACCCTTAGGGGCCTTTTCTTACTATTCTCTCACTGTTTTCGATTGAAAATCTACACTCAGTCATGATTATACTTGTTTACTACATAACTCAGTTTTATGACTCTATTTTGATGCATATAAATGTTGTTTTAGGCCGAATGCCCTGTTTTTACTGAAATGCCCGAGTGGCTTGAGAGGTTTATGACTGAGTGAGGCCGAGGGCCTGATTTGTGAGGATATTTATGGGATCGGGCTGCACACCGTAGCATGTTTGATATAGGCCGAGGGCTTGAGTGATTTATGCCATGATTTGGCTTGATATAGCGCTTGGGCTGAAAGAGCCCCTCCGAAGTCTGTATACACCCCAGTGTGCGCAGGTACCTACTGAGTGCAAGAGCCGAGTTCTGAGTGACTGTGAGGCATGAGTGATTGTGAGGTATGCCCGAGTGGCAAGAGTGATGGTGAGGTATGCCCGAGTAGCAAGAGTGATTGTGAGGTATGCCCGAGTGGCACGAGTGGCTGTGAGGTTTTCCCGAGGGGCTGTTTATGATTTCATCATCTTTGCTCACCTTTGCATTGAGACTTTGTTTGAAAATCTGTTGAAAAATATCATTAAATGATTTTGGTTTACTGGAACCGGGTTTAATCGAGTTGATTTGATTCAAACACTGATTCTTTTTAAAGCATGTTGTACTTTACTGAATTTTTGTGATATGAACTTGATATGCTTTATTGCTCGTCACTACTGCTCAGTCTTTATTTATTGTTGTTACTTACTGAGTTGGCGTACTCACGTTACTCCCTGCACCTTGTGTGCAGATCCAGGTGTAGCTGGACACGGTAGCGGTTGTTGATTATTTTGGTTGCATATTTTCTCGGAGATAGCAAGGTAGCTGTTTGGCGATCGCAACCCCTGCTCTTCTCCCTCTTATCTTCCTCTAGTTGTATTTAGATATTTTTCAGGCTGAATTAGCCTTGATATTGTTAGACAGATTGTAGTAGATGCTCATGACTAGTGACACCCCGATGTCGGGCTTTTCTTTTCCGCACTTTTGTTTTGATTTGAACTCCTTTACGAAGGTTTTTATGTTGAATAGCATTGAAACCTATCTTTAAAATGCAAATATCAGTTTGTTTTAGAAATGAGTCGGCTTGCCTAGTTCCACGATAGGCGCCATCACGACAGGGGTTAGTTTGGGTCGTGACAGATTAGTATCAGAGCCTAGGTTACATAGGTCTCACGAGTCATGAGCTGGTTTAGTAGAGTCTTGCGGATTAGTACGGAGACGTCTGCACTTATCTTTGAGAGGCTGCAGAACCTTTAGGGAACTCCACATTCTTAAATTCTTGTCGTGCGAATCTGTTGATTCTGGTAACTAAACATCTGTTTTTTCATTCTCTCACAGATGGTGAGGACTCGTACTACCGTTCAGGAGGGCCAGCCACTAGTACCACCAACCAGGGCCACGAGAGGCCGAGGCCGCGGTAGAGGCCGTGGTAGGGGCAGAGGTGTAGCCCATACAACAGCTAGGGCAGTACCTACAGATGCACCAGTTGTCCCAGATCAGGACCATATTCCAGTTGTTGGTGCACCAGCTCAGGTACCACCTGTGCCTATTGTGATTCCAAGCCTTCAGGAGGCCCTAGCTCAGATTCTGACAGCGTGTACTGGCCTTGCTCAGGTGGTCTCTATCTCGACGGCCGCAACTACTTCTCAGNAGAGCCCCTCCGAAGTCTGTATACACCCCAGTGTGCGCAGGTACCTACTGAGTGCAAGAGCCGAGTTCTGAGTGACTGTGAGGCATGAGTGATTGTGAGGTATGCCCGAGTGGCAAGAGTGATGGTGAGGTATGCCCGAGTAGCAAGAGTGATTGTGAGGTATGCCCGAGTGGCACGAGTGGCTGTGAGGTTTTCCCGAGGGGCTGTTTATGATTTCATCATCTTTGCTCACCTTTGCATTGAGACTTTGTTTGAAAATCTGTTGAAAAATATCATTAAATGATTTTGGTTTACTGGAACCGGGTTTAATCGAGTTGATTTGATTCAAACACTGATTCTTTTTAAAGCATGTTGTACTTTACTGAATTTTTGTGATATGAACTTGATATGCTTTATTGCTCGTCACTACTGCTCAGTCTTTATTTATTGTTGTTACTTACTGAGTTGGCGTACTCACGTTACTCCCTGCACCTTGTGTGCAGATCCAGGTGTAGCTGGACACGGTAGCGGTTGTTGATTATTTTGGTTGCATATTTTCTCGGAGATAGCAAGGTAGCTGTTTGGCGATCGCAACCCCTGCTCTTCTCCCTCTTATCTTCCTCTAGTTGTATTTAGATATTTTTCAGGCTGAATTAGCCTTGATATTGTTAGACAGATTGTAGTAGATGCTCATGACTAGTGACACCCCGATGTCGGGCTTTTCTTTTCCGCACTTTTGTTTTGATTTGAACTCCTTTACGAAGGTTTTTATGTTGAATAGCATTGAAACCTATCTTTAAAATGCAAATATCAGTTTGTTTTAGAAATGAGTCGGCTTGCCTAGTTCCACGATAGGCGCCATCACGACAGGGGTTAGTTTGGGTCGTGACAGATTAGTATCAGAGCCTAGGTTACATAGGTCTCACGAGTCATGAGCTGGTTTAGTAGAGTCTTGCGGATTAGTACGGAGACGTCTGCACTTATCTTTGAGAGGCTGCAGAACCTTTAGGGAACTCCACATTCTTAAATTCTTGTCGTGCGAATCTGTTGATTCTGGTAACTAAACATCTGTTTTTTCATTCTCTCACAGATGGTGAGGACTCGTACTACCGTTCAGGAGGGCCAGCCACTAGTACCACCAACCAGGGCCACGAGAGGCCGAGGCCGCGGTAGAGGCCGTGGTAGGGGCAGAGGTGTAGCCCATACAACAGCTAGGGCAGTACCTACAGATGCACCAGTTGTCCCAGATCAGGACCATATTCCAGTTGTTGGTGCACCAGCTCAGGTACCACCTGTGCCTATTGTGATTCCAAGCCTTCAGGAGGCCCTAGCTCAGATTCTGACAGCGTGTACTGGCCTTGCTCAGGTGGTCTCTATCTCGACGGCCGCAACTACTTCTCAGGCCAGGAGAGGCACTTTGACCCCTGTCACTCGCACAACTGAGAAGGTTGTTCAGGGACTTCAGACACCGGAGGCACCACCAGCCCAGCCGGTTGCAGTTGCTCAGGATTATGTGGTTTCTGCTATGCTTGAGGATGATCAGCGTAGGTTGGAGAGGTTTGGGAGACTTCAGCCACCCCCTTTTAGTGGCACAGAGAAAGAGGATGCTCAGGACCTTTTGGACAAGTGTCAGAGGATACTCCGTACTGCTGGTATTCTAGAGACTTGTGGGGTCTCCTTCACTACTTTTCAGTTTTCCGGGGCTGCACTCAGATGGTGGGAGACTTACGAAAGGCGTAGGCTTGTTGGCGCAACACCCCTTACTTGGCAGTAGTTCTCCATGGTCGTTTTGGAGAAGTTTGTGCCTCGATCCCACAGAGAGGAGCTACGCAGACAGTTTGAGCGGCTTCACCAGGGTGATATGTCTGTGATGTAGTATGAGATGCGATTCTCTGAGTTGGCCCGTCCTGCTATCTGGTTGTTTCCCACGAACAGGGAGAGGATCATGAGGTTTATTGATGGTCTCACTTATCAGTTACAGTTGCTCATGACCAGAGAGAGGGTTTTAGGTGCTACTTTTGATGAGGTTGTCGACATTGCTCAGCAGATTGAGATGGTTCGCGGTCAGGAGAGGGTTGAGAGGGAGGCCAAGAAGCCTCATGGTTAGGGTGGATTCAGCGGTGCTCCTTTTGGGGGTTAGTTCCAGCACGGTAGAGGTCGTCATTTCATACAGGCTCAGTCAGCTCGGCCATTTCACCATGGTGCATCATCTGGCCATGGTTCTCATAGTTTTCATCAGGGCCACTCATCACTTAGTGCCCTTCTAGCTCAGAGTTCGTCCCGTGCTCCACCAGTGCAAGTGCCTAGTGCCGAGTGCCGAGTGCCAAGTGTTGAGTGACTGTGAGGCATGAGTGATTGTGAGGTATGCCCGAGTGGCAAGAGTGATGGTGAGGTATGACCGAGTGGCAAGAGTGATTGTGAGGTATGCCCGAGTGGCACGAGTGACCTTGAGGTTTGCCCGAGGGGCTGTTTATGATTTCATCATTTTTGCTCATCTTTGCATTGAGCCTTTGTTTGAAAAACTATTGAAAAATATCTTTAAATGATTGTTTTTACTGGAACCGGGTTTAATCGAGATGATTTGATTCAAACACTGATTTGTTTTAAAGCATGTTGTACTTTACTGAATTTTTGTGATATGAACTTGATATGCTTTATTACTCGTCACTAGTACTCAGTCTTTATTTATTGTTGTTACTTACTGAGTTGACGTACTCACATTACTCCCTGCACTTTGTGTGCAGATCCAGGTGTAGCTGGACACGGTAGCGGTTGTTGATTATTCTGGTTGCAGATTTTCTCGAAGATAGCAAGGTAGCTGTTTGGCGATCGCAGCCCCTGCTCTTCTCCCTCTTATCTTCCTCTAGTTGTATTTAGCTATTTTCCAGGCCGAGTTAGCCTTGATATTATTAGACAGATTGTAGTAGATGCTCATGACTAGTGATACCCCGATGTTGGGCTTTTCTTTTCTGCACTTTTGTTTTGATTTGAACTCCTTTACGAAGGTTTTTATGTTGAATAACATTGAAACTTATCTTTAAAATGAAAATATCAGTTTGTTTTGGAAATGAGTCGGCTTGCCTAGTTCCACGATAGGCGCCATCATGACAGGGGTTAGTTTGGGTCGTGACACTTGTGTTGCTAGATGAAAATCTCCCCTTGAAGCTCTCCAAAATCGCCCCAACCAAGTGAAAATGGAAGAAAAAGGGGCCAAACCCCGTTTTTATAAAACCTCACTGCCCAACGACATCTCGCATCTGTCGAACCTTGGCCGCTTTTATGGCTCTGCTTCGGTACTCAAGGATGCCGCATATACACCATAGCAGATATGGAAATGGTGTCGCACCTGTGCCACTGCCCTGCTCTCCCAGAACCGCTTCTACAACCCTCTTGGCCGCTTCTGCGGCTAAAATCTCGCAGGTACGGTTACACCAGATGTGCTGCCACCAGCAAATTCATAAGGCTAAATTCAATTCGTTAACTATTTGAAATGCATCCGAGGCCCTCGGGACCTTAACCAAATATACCATCAAGTCCCAAAATACAATACGAACTTGGTCTAAGCCTTAAACCACGTCAAACAACATCAAAATCATGAATCGCGCCTCGAATCAAACTTATAAGTTTTCAAATTTCCAAATTCTACATCTTGTGCCGAAATGTATCAAATTAATCCAGAATGACTCCAAATTTCACACACGAGTCATAAATGACCTAACAAAGCTATTCCAAGGCTCGGAACCCCGAACCGACATTGATAACATAAAAATCCATTTCAAACCAAACTTATAAAATTCTTAAACCTTCAAAAATGTTACCTTTACATAATAAACGCTGAAATGCTCCGGGGTGATCCGATACCTAACCCGAACATACACCCAAGTCCGAAATCATCATACAAACCTATCGGAGCCTTTAAATCCCGACTCTGAAGTCGTTTATTCAAAAGTCACACCTTACCAAATTCTTCCTACTTTAAACTTTCGAAATTAAAATTGTCTTTCCAAATAAATCCCGAACTTCCCGAAATTTGATCCCGACCACACGTACATGTCATAATACCTGAAGTGAAGCTACTCAAGGCCTCAAACCGCCGAACGATGCGCTAGGGCTCAAATCGACCGGTCGCATCGTTACATTCTGTTATATCTCACATTTCGTACGTAAATATTTCATCTTCAGTTAATCGACGTAGACTCGGGGATGAGATTATCTTGAGGTTAACGTATTTATGCTATTTATAACAAGCGATAAGTAAGTGCCATGAAGGATAAATGGTACACGAATTAAAGAAAATGAGTTTCGTTGAAGTTTGTCGATTTGGGATAAAATACAGTCCGAGCAATAATACCCGATATTTATGGACTAGTACCATACAAGGTACCATATGACCATGATAGTATGATGTATAAGGTGTATTCAAAATAAGTAGTATTTTAAGTAATTTGAGATAACTCTTAATTATATGGGTAATTAGTTAATTATCGGGTAACGGGACATTACCTAATTAATTAACCCTACCCCCACGTGGCAGCAAGCCACTTTCCAAACAAATGACTCTTAGTAACTTTTAATTAGGTGGCAACCTAATATGTTCATTACAAGACATTTCATGTCTAACCTTTTCATTTCTAACAACACCACAATCAGCAAGTTGAAAGGCAAGTTTGAAGGCTCACTAAAGATCAAGAACTCTATACTAACCTCAAAGAATCCAACGACAAGCTTGAATGTACAATCAGAAGTGATTTCTTACAAAATTCCTACAAATTCCTACATAAAAACACTACAACGTAATTTCTTCAACCAAAATCCAACGAGATTTCGTAGCACATTAGCAACGTGAGAGTTTACGATTCTAAGGGAGTACGGTGCAACTTTTGACAAGAATATCATACGGAGTTTTCCCTACTCCAGGTATGTGAAGGCTATCCCTTCTTTCTTTTTGGCATGATCCAAATAATACAAATGAAACGAGCGAAATACACAACTTTCATAAATGACTCTATTCATAGAAATACTAGGGGTGTCTATATTCTTGATTCCCTATGTGAATTATTATTATATCTTCTGTTCATAGGTCTCAGAAAAATACGTATTTAATAAAGTTTATCTGAAAGGCATATTGATTTTTATGGCATTACGAGAAATCCTATTAACGTATTTCTTATACATTTCATGCATTTATACATGTACATTGACCCATGACCAGATGGCGTTATATACGCATATATTATATGTATATGGGATATGAGAAAAACTTATGGCGTTATATACGCACCTCCACCTGATCAGTTGGTATATGTTGATGATTTTGCCCACAGTAGCCGAGATGATATGATGGGATTCCCTCAAAGGCTTGATGATGCTATGTACACCTATGCCTATGCATGGCACAACATTTACACGCACGTGCATGATATTATAACTGTTTCAGGATTTGCAAAGTTATTTAGACTTACAAGCGGAATTCCTTATTCCATGTTTCATCTATGTCTCCTATGTACTGATTTTCAAGCCTTACATACTCAGTACATTATTCGTACTGACGTCCTATTTCCCGAGGCCTGCATTTCATGCCCGCAGGTGCAGGTAAGCAAGTTGACGGTCCCCCTTCTTAGGATTCTTGATCAACGAGAGTTGGCGTGCTCCACTTGATCTGTAGCTGCTTTTGATTTTGGTACGATATGCTTGTATACAAATATGGGTTTGACATGGCCCAGTCCCATCCTTGTACAGTTGTATTTTCTATTATAGGTCTGCAGACAGTTATGTATAGTTGGATAGTATGTGGCCTTGTCGGCTTCTAGTTTTGGGTATATAGTTGTCTATAGCAGCCTTTCTGGCTCGCCCATTGTATTCCGCATATATATGTACATATGTCTTTTGGGTTGGTTTTTCTCACGTACGTTTATCGTGATTATATCTTAAATGCATGCTTAAAGATATTCGACATGTAGAATTCGGGCACCCGTCACGGCCCATCGATTTGGGTCGTGACAAAAGTGGTATCAGAGCAGTTCTATCCTAGGGTTGTCTATAGATCGTGTCTAATAAAGTCTTGTTTATGGGTGTGTTGTGCACCATACTTATAGAAAGGAGACTACAGGACATATAGGATGTTATCCCCTCTTTTAATCTTAGATCGTGCGATATAAGACTTCATGTTCCTAATGATATATTACGTTTTTAGCGACGCCTCCAAAGACTACAGCCGCTAGCAAGGATCAGAAGGCTACGAAGGTGTTAGAAGGAGATATAAGTTACACTATGGATTCAGATCCATTAGAGATCATGAGTTCTATTGAGGAGGATCCATCCGAGGATCCATATGAGTCATCTGTTCGAGTAGTTTTGATTTCACCGGCAGCAGATGAGGTGAGGGGAGTGGTGCATGGATTGGCACAACCGGGTTTCCCTCAGGCTCAAAACTATGTCAAGGTATTTGCGAACACCAGCTCTTCTGAGGTTCCAAATAGTCCACAGTCTTGGGAGTCCGTCAATCAAGGTTCGTCAGTGTATGTTATGGGATATGCAGAGGAAGAGGATATTAGTCGGGCCAAGAGGAGGAAGGTAACTGATAAGTATATGAAGATTCCGCTTCGAAGTGTGTGTGATCGAGGCTCTCATATAGGACGAGGCAAAGAGCCTCTACTGTAGACTTCCTCCAGATGTCAGCTTTTGGTTGGTGAGCTCCACTTCTTCTTGGAGTATTACCAATTCAGGGTTCTGAATGTGTTAGGTTGTTTTATGAGGACGTAGGGAGCCCTGTCCCGACTTGTATATATTATGGTTATGTTTACTTAAAGGTTTTGAAGACAGCATCCTGTATATAGTTTTGGGTATGACATGTCTACGGCCTGGTCGACCCCTATGTATATAAACCTTTTTCTAAATTAGTTATGCGAGTTATGTTTTAATATTGTTATTTATATATATGGATGTGGCCCGTAATGGCACGTGATAGATTTGATAATAAACAAGGATAAGGTACGTGGTGTTCGGTTAGGTAGAACTTGATGTTATAATGGGTATGTATTGGTTGGCCTTTTGTTATGCTAACATCAAGTGTAGATTAAAGATGGTTTGATTTCAATTCCAAGGAGAGCTTGTTTTGGAATGAAAGGTAATACGGCATCGCCGAGAGATAAATTTATCTCCTATCTCAAGGCAAGGAAGATGATCAGAAAGGACTATATTTATCACTTAGTTCGGGTTCGGGATGTGGGAAGTAGAGTTACCAACCATTCAGTCCATCCCTGTGGTCAATGAGTTTCCCGATGAGCTTCCGGGTCTTCCGCCAGAGCGAGAAATTGAGTTTGCTATTGACCTACTACCAGATACTCATCTAATATCTATTCCTCCCTATAGAATGGCCCCCGCAGAGCTGAAAGAGTTGAAGGAGCAACTAAAGGACTTTCTTGAAAAAGGCTTTATCAGACCTAGTACATCACCATGGGGAGCACCGGTGTTATTTGTGAGGAATAAAGACGGTTCCTTATGAATGTGTATTGATTTTAGACAATTGAATAAGGTGACGATAAAGAATAAGTACCCGCTCCCGAGGATTGATGATTTATTTGATCAGTTGCAAGGTGCCAAGTGTTTCTCAAAGATAGACTTGAGGTCCGGGTACCATCAGGTAAGGGTTAAGGAGAAAAATATTCCGAAGACAACATTCAGGACCAGATACGGTCACTTTGAGTTTCGTGTTATGTCATTCGGTTTGACCAATGCCCCAACAGTGTTCATAGATTTGATGAACCGTGTGTTCAGGCCCTTTTTATATCTGTTCGTAATTGTATTTATTGACAATATATTGGCGTATTCTCGTTCAGAGGCTGACCATGCAGATCATTTGCGTACTGTGCTTAGAGTTCTATAAAAAGGGAAGTTGTATGCAAAATTTTCTAAATGTGAATTCTAGTTGAACTCTGTAGCTTTCCTTGGGCATATCATTTCGAGTGAAGGTATCCGGGTTGATAAACAAAAGATTGAGGCAGTAAATACTTGGCCTAGACCCACAACACTGACGGAGGTTCGTAGCTTTCTCGGTTTGGCAGGTTATTACAGGAGATTTGTAGAGGGATTTTCTTCCCTTTCAGCATTTTTGACAAAGTTGACTCAGAAGGGAGCAAAGTTTCAATGGACTGATGCTTGCTAACGGAGTTTTCAATCATTAAAGGACAGATTAACTTCAGCACCGGTTCTAATGCTCCCAGAAGGGACCGATAGTTATTTTATCTATTGTGACGCTTTAGGCATTGGATTGGGTTGTGTGCTGATGAAGCATGGTAAGGTCGTAGCTTATGCTTCTAGACAACTAATAAAGCACGAGAAGAACTACCCGACCCATGATTTAGAGTTAGCCGCGGTGATTCATGTACTAAAGATATGGAGGCACTACTTGTATGGCATTCATGTTGATATCTATACGGATCATAAGAGCCTCTAGTATATCTTCAAGAAAAAGGAATTGAATTTACGTCAAAGGAGATGGTTGGAGCTACTTAAAGACTATGACGTTGATATTTTATACCATCCGGGGAAGGTGAACATAGTAGCCGACGCCCTCAGCCGTAGATCTATGGGTAGCCTGACATATTTACAACCAAAAAAGAGGGGAATAGACCATGAGATTCATCAGTTAGCTAGTTTTGGTGTTCGGTTACTGGACTCAGGTGATATTGGAATTACTATTCAAGTTCCGGTAACATCCTCTTTAGTAACTGAAGTGAAAGAACGCCAGTATGAGGATCCTGTGTTAGTTCATTATAAGGATACCACCCCTCAAAAGGAGAAGACACCGTTTGAAATTATAGAAGATGGGGTCCTCAGATATCGAGGACGATTATGTGTCCCTAATATTGCAGGAATGCGTCGGCAGGTTATGGGAGAAACTCACTATTCTCGTTATTCTATCCATCCAGGAGCGACAAATATGTATCATGATATCAGGGAATTATATTGGTGGGACGGAATGAAAAAGGATATAGCGGAGTTTGTTGCTCAGTGTCCTAACTGTCAGCAGGTTAAGATTGAGCATCAAAAACCCGCTGGATTAGTGCAGGCTGTGGAGATTTCGACTTGGAAATAGGAAGTAATTAATATGGATTTTATCGTAAGCTTACCTCATACCCAGTGTAAGTTCAATTCGATATGGGTGATTGTTGATAGGCTTACAAAGTCAGCCCAATTTCTGCCCATTAGAACTACATATTCTGCAAAGGATTATGCAAGGCTTTATATTAAGGAAATAGTACGACTGCATGGTGTCCTTGTATCTATTATCCCGGATAGAGGAGCTCAGTTTACAACTAATTTTTGGAGGTCCTTCCAAAAAGGATTGGGGACTCAGGTAAGTCTTAGTACATCATTTCATCCCCAGACAGACGGACAGGCTGAGCGTACTATTCAGACACTTGAGGATATGTTACGAGCTTGTGTGATAGACTTCAAAGGTAACTGGGATGAACATCTGCCGCTTATTGAATTCGCATATAATAATAGCTACCATTCCAGTATTCAGATGGCTTCATACGAAACTCTTTACGAACGAAAGTGTAGGTTGCCTATAGGGTGGTTCGATGTTGGGGAAACTACGTTAGTAGGACCAGAATTGATACAATAAGCAATCGAGAAAATTAAGCTTATACAGGAAAGGCTATTAGCAGCTCAAAGCCATCAGAAGTCTTATGAGGATAATCAGCGGCGAGACTTGGAGTTTCAGGTTGATGACTAGGTATTCCTAAAGGTATCACCGATGAAAGGTGTCATGAGGTTCCATAGGAAAGGAAAACTTAGCCCTCGGTACATTGGACCATATAGGATCATACGCAAGGTAGGCCAGGTAACATATGAGTTGGACTTGCCTTCGGACTTGGAATATGTACATCCAGTCTTTCATGTGTCTATGCTCCGTAAATGTATCGGCGATCCTTCTAGAATCATGTCAGTTGACGATGTTCAGGTCACAGAGCAGCTATCATATGAAGAAACTCCCATTGCTATATTAGATAGAGAGGTTCAGAGATTGAGAACTAAAGACGTAGCTTCGGTGAAAGTACTTTGGAGAAACAACAATGTGGAAGAAATGACTTGGGAGGTCGAGGAAGACATGAAGTCTATATATCCCTACTTATTTCCTCCTCCAGAGAAGGGTCCGACTGAGATATCACAACCATAAGGTACGCGTATGGATTCTTGTGTTAGTTATTGTCATTGGTCGTGTGAGGCCATTGTCGTTATTGATGATTGTGGTCTTATGTGGCGTTGAATTATTAAGTTTTACAAGAAGAGTTGGTAGTAGTATTGTTACAAAGGTGACTCTGCCAAAGTTATATAGATCTCGGGGAGTTAAACATTCGAGGGCGAATGTTTCTAAGGGGGGAAGGATGTTACATCTCGTGTTTCGTACGTAAAAGTTTCGTCTTCAATTAATCGACGTAGACTCGGGGATGAGATTATCTTGAGGTTAACGTATTTATGCTATTTATAACAAGCGATAAGTAAGTGCCATGAAGGATAAATGGTACACGAATTAAAGAAAATGAGTTTCGTTGAAGGTTGTCGATTTGGGATAAAATATGGTCCGAGGAATAATACCCGATATTTATAGACTAGTACCATACAAGGTACTATATGACCATGATAGTATGATGTATAAGGTGTATTAAAAATAAGTAGTATTTTATGTAATTTGAGACAATTCTTAATTATGTGGATAATTGATTAATTATCGGGTAACGGGATATTACCTAATTAATTAATTGGTTATAGGATAAAGATTAAAATCCCCCACCCCCACGTGGCAGCAAGCCACTTTCCAAACAAATGACTCTTAGTCACTTTTAATTAGGTGGCAACCTAGTATGTTCATTACAAGACATTTCATGTCTAAGGTTTTCATTTCTAACAACACTACAATCAGCAAGTTGAAAGGCAAGTTTGAAGGCTCACTAAATATCAGGAACTCTATACTAACCTCAAAGACTCCAACGACAAGCTTGAATGTACAAATGTACAATCAGACGTGATTTCTAACAAAATTCCTACAAATTCCTACACAAAAACACTACAACGTGATTTTTTCAACTAAAATCCAACGAGATTTCGCAGCACATTAGCAACGTGAGATTTTGTGATTCTAAGGGAGTACGGTACAACCTTTTCCAAGAATATCATACGGATTTTTCCCTACTCCAGATATGTGAAGGCCATCCCTTCTTACTTTTTGGCATAATCCAAATAATACAAATGAAACGAGCAAAATACGCAACTTTCATAAATGACTCTATTCATTGAAATACTAGGGGTGTCTATATTCTTGATTCCCCATATGAATTATTATTATATCTTTTGTTCATGGGTCTTAGAGAAATACGTATTTGATAAAGTTTATCCGAAAGGCATATTGATTTTTATGGCATTACGAGAAATCTTATTAACATATTTCTTATGCATTTCATGCATTTATACATGTGCATTGACCCATGGCCAGATGGCGTTATATACGCGTATATTATATGTATATGGGATATGGGAAAAGGTTACGACGTTATATATGCACCACCACCTGATCAGTTGGTATATGTTGATGATTTTGCCCACAGTGGCCGAGACGATATGATGGGATGCCCTCAGAGCCTTGATGATGTTATGTACACCTATACCTATGCATGACATGACATTTACATGCACATGCATGATATTATAACTATTTCAGGATTTGCAAAGTTATTTAGACTTACAGGCGGAATTCCTTATTCCATGTTTCATCTATGTCTCTTATGTACTGATTTTCATGCCTTACATACTCAGTACATTATTCGTACTGACGTCCTATTTCCTGGCGCCTGTGTTTCATGCCCGCAGCTACAGGAAGGCAAGCTGATGGTCCCCCTTCCTAGGATTCTTGATCAGCGAGAGTTGGTGTGCTCCACTTGATCCGGAGCTGCTTTTGATTTCTGCACGATAATCTTGTATACATATATGGGTATGACGTGGCCCAGTCCCATCCTTGTACAATTGTATTTTCTATTAGAGGTCTGTACACAGTTATGTATAGTTGGATAGTATGTGGCCTTGCCAGCTTCTAGTTTTGGGTATATCATTGTCTATAGCAGCCTTGCCGGCTCGCCCACTGTATTTCACATGTATATGTACATATGTCTTTTGGGTAGGTTTCCCTCACGTACGTTATTCATGATTATATCTTAAATGCATGCTTAAGGATATTCGACATGTAGAATTCGGGCACCCATCACGGCCCATCGGTTTGGGTCGTGACATATTCTCCCCCACTTAAACATACGTTAATCCTCGAACGTGCTAAGACCTGCTTTGGAGCTGTCCAAAATCACTGTGAAACACCTTGTGCACCTACCCGTTCCACCACAACCCAGTTGGGCATATTAGCTCGAGCCAGACAGAAGGTCCTCCCTTTTGTTCAGGCAATAAGCCGTAGAACCAAATTCCAACCTCCGAATTTCTCTACAATACCTGACTCTAACATACGAGCACCGTACCAATCACCACATACCATACCAAAACACAATCGTACACCTTGTGCTGAATTTACACCGTGCCCCGCATAATTCACATGCCTATAATAACATCCTTCGACTGCAATAGATGTAATTTCACGAATCTAATGCCCGCAATACATCTCAAGATGTATATAAATCCTGTTCCAACCCTCGCAAGAATGCCAGGATGAAAGAGACATGTAGAAACTCATAACCACCTGCCGAATCAATAATTCGTGGAGTGTCCCCTCCCGACAAGAACCATTACCTTATTCTGAACTGAATAACAATGTTTTTCCCTTTTATGTTCCTCATATGAATATGGTCGCGCAAATTTCAGAAAATAATCTCGTCTCATGATGAGCTCAAAATAGACACCTAAATATGCTCGGTAGTCAAAGATAGTAGAGAAAATTATCGTATCCACAAGGATTGGAGTTAAACAGTATTTTCGCAGCTTGTAGCTAGATTGCTATCCAAGATGATCAACAATTGAGATTATATGATTAAGAACTAAAATTAACTAAGACTCTAGATCTAATTGACTAATGACAATTGAACAACATTAAGCAAAAAAGATATCAATAGGAGAAAATAGGGGTTGATTGGATAGGTGTAAGATAATTATCTGGGATTTAACTCTCGTTAATTCAATTCTAATGTTCAAGTGAGTCTCTCGAATTCACTCAAATATTAGTTCAAACATTTAGTAGAAACTCCTCTCTCTATTAAGTCTCAACCTCACAATATGAACCAATTTATGCTCGGTGAAGATATGCGCGAATTCGTAGTGGACTGGTCTTTAGGAGAACCTCTTTCGATTATCCTCCTAACTAGGTCTAAACAATCATCCAACTAGCCTATTTCTATTACTAAGCAGAATCAATGAATTCAACCAACAAGATGATGCAAAAACAAATCACAAGTTATGCCTCTCTCGATTACATGAACATGTGAATATAGATGCAATAATTAAATCACCCAAAACAATTCAATACTTAAAAACTAGAGTTAATATCCATAAACAATCATAAAAACACCAAATCCATCAATCCCTAAATATAAATATTCAATAAATATGGAGTAATTCATCACAAATATAAAGAAAAGCATTAAACGATTAAACTCTTGTCTTGAGTGAGCATTGAATGATGAATTCCTTGTGCTTTGGCTTCTCCACCTTCTCTCTAGCCTCATTATGTCTTAGATGTGTCAAAAGTACTCAAAATACTATTTTTCATGTATTTATACCAAGTAGGGTCGGGCCCAAACGAAATCACCCTTTCCTAGCCGAAATTAAAAAACATGCAAACCTATTATATTTCATGCGTCGCATTGTGCGTAGCAGGATGCGTAACATTAGTGCTTTTTCCTGACAGACCCCAAAAACCCAGTCTCTGAAGTTTGACATTTTCAGACAGATGTTTACACTGATGTGTCGCACAGTGCATCGCCCAGTGCGCCGCACCAGTGCATTATTTCAGCAGATTTATTCTTCCTTGCATTTTGACACCCAGAAGTGATCCTCGACCCCGAACACGATTCCGGCTTATTCCTTTGGGCTTTTACTCAGACTTCAAAGCTCCAATTAGCTAGAATTAGTTCCATAACATCTACATAGCTCGAAATCACTCCTACAAGGCATAAAATACGCAATTAGTGCAAAACACTAGCAATTAATACTCAAACTCAATTAACGTACAGTAAATTAGAATGTAATAAGCGACTAAAACACAAGATTATAGCCTACCATCATCTCACCCGGTACAAGCTCTCAGAAACAACATTCATATGCCATAAAAGTTGCACCATAGGCTTGCCCGTAGTGTACTACTCAACTAATCGAGCCCATTCAGTCAAGGATCAAATAAGACTTTCATTGGTTGTAATGTAAGCTGTGGGATGGGTAGGATACATTTATATATAAGAGTGACTACACCTCCCTAAGCACTTTAATACATACATTTTATTGTTCAAAACCCCACACTTATGTAAAACCATAACTCCGTCTTCACATCAATATACATTAACTCCCAACTTATTTAAGCACAATTACATCATAAGTAACCACTACCAAGGAATAGTTTTCACAATCTTATAATTAATCTCTTTTTTTTTCTCTCAATTCAAGCGGATCTTACTTTTTCAAAATAGTGCACCTTTTTCCTTATTTCAATAGTTCCACTCGAAAGCCCAACCAACACCCCACACTTTAACGTTTACAAAGTTCATACCAAATTCAAGTGCTCACAAGAGGTAAATGGTTCAAATAGATGGTCAATTCAAACAAATAGGTAAGTCTTGTAATGTGGTTGCCAAAAGAAATAAGATTACAGGCTCAACGGGGTTAATTAAGATACATAACAATTACGTGGGTAAAAGTATATAACCGGGTCAACAAAGAAATGCCTATACCACTTCCCAGACTGAACAAAACTACTATTTTGCTTTGCAAATACACGGGGCAAGTTCTAGACATCAAATGCAATGCAAAGAATAACACAAAAACCTCACACACACATGGCACATAACTCACTCAAGATTGGATGATCAAGACTCTCTAGTCAAAGCAGTTAAGCAAAGTTAAACTTATACAATTTAAGGTACTTATGCAAGAGTCAAAAACTGAGCCTAAGCGTCACAACTAAAGCACTCACTATTCTCAAGGCATAATAAAGTCAAGATACATTGCTTCCAATTCAAATCATAGCACAAGGTTTCCTACTTCTAAAATATAAACTAACTACACCCGGTTCAAACAAAACCCTTGGAAAAGAACCGCGGCACAAAGAAAAACCAAGGGAAAATTATTACACTACCTAACAAAAGAAAATATTTTAGAAGTAGGAAACCTTGTGCTATGATTTGAATTGGAAGCAATGTATCTTGACTTTATTATGCCTTGAGAATAGTGAGTGCTTTAGTTGTGACGCTTAGGCTCAGTTTTTGACTCTTGCATAAGTACCTTAAATTGTATAAGTTTAACTTTGCTTAACTGCTTTGACTAGAGAGTCTTGATCATCCAATCTTGAGTGAGTTATGTGCCATGTGTGTGTGAGGTTTTTGTGTTATTCTTTGCATTGCATTTGATGTCTAGAACTTGCCTCGTGTATTTGCAAAGCAAAATAGTAGTTTTGTTCAGTCTGGGAAGTGGTATAGGCATTTCTTTGTTGANGTTCTAGACATCAAATGCAATGCAAAGAATAACACAAAAACCTCACACACACATGGCACATAACTCACTCAAGATTGGATGATCAAGACTCTCTAGTCAAAGCAGTTAAGCAAAGTTAAACTTATACAATTTAAGGTACTTATGCAAGAGTCAAAAACTGAGCCTAAGCGTCACAACTAAAGCACTCACTATTCTCAAGGCATAATAAAGTCAAGATACATTGCTTCCAATTCAAATCATAGCACAAGGTTTCCTACTTCTAAAATATAAACTAACTACACCCGGTTCAAACAAAACCCTTGGAAAAGAACCGCGGCACAAAGAAAAACCAAGGGAAAATTATTACACTACCTAACAAAAGAAAATATTTTTGTCTATATATTTTAACTTAAATCCCCCTACCCCACACTTTAAGTTGTGGCATGTCCCCATGACACACAATTATAAAGCATAAGGTAAAGGAAACTACCCTGAATTTTCAGTCGGGGTCTGAGTCGAAGTCGGGCTCCATTCCACGCGCCCGAACCAGTGTACACATCTATGCAGACAACTTCTTCTTAGCCTTTTTGGGGTACACCCCACACTTATCTTTCTCAATCACTGGAGCCGTCTCTTTTGAACTCTTCACCTTCCACTCAACATTTGCAGCTGGCTTCTCCTTTTTTGCCCCAGTTGCTACATTCATCTCAAACATCATCGTCTCCTCACCCACTCTAAGTATGAGTTTCCTATCATGTATATCCAGTATAGCTCTACCCGTTGCTAAAAATGTTCTTACGAATATTAGGGGTATCTCTTTATTCTCCTCCATATTTACCACAATGAAATCATACGAACTTATCCACCCGCACCAAAACATCTTCTACTATCCCCTCAGGTGTTATAGTTGTTTGGTCTGCCAGTTGCAAAGATATTGGCACCGACCTTATCTTCCCAATCTCCTTCTCCAGTTTCCTATAAATAGACAATGGCATTAGATTAATTGAGGCACCAGAGTCACATAAAGATTTATCAACGTTAAGAGTGCCTAAAGAGCAAGGTATCAGAAAACTCCCTGGATCTCCACACTTTTGTGGGAGTTTGTTTTGCAATATTGCACTACAATGCTCTGTAAGTTTGACCACTGATGTCTCTTCTATCTTCCTCTTCTTTGTAAGGATCTCCTTCAAGAACTTTGCATAAGCTGACATTTGTGAGAGAACTTTCGTGAATGGCAAATTTACATTAACCTGTCTCAGCATATCTAGAAATCTCTCAAAATGCTTATCCAGCTTTTCTCTATAGAGCTTTTGGGGAAAAGGTAAAGCAGGCATGTGCTTGCTCACATCATCAGATTCCTCCCTTCTTGAAGCTTCCTCCTTCTTCTTTTTCTCAGCTCCCTTCTTGCCTTTCTTCTTCTCAATCTTTTTATCATCTTCAATTTTCAGCTCCTTCCCACTTTCATTTTCAAGCGAAGCTTCTTTGTGAATTGGAGTGGGATCTTTCAACACTTGTCCGCTTCTCAAAGTCACAACATTTACCATTTCTTTGGGATTCTTTTCAGTATCAGATGGCAGAGTACCTGGGATTCTCTCAGATAATATAATTGCAATTTGTCCCACTTGTATCTCCAAACTTCGCAAACCTATCCCAAGTTCTTTAATAGCTGCACCATGAGCATCTAATCTCTTATCTGTCTTGACAATGAATGACTTCATCAGATCTTCTAACCCAGACTGAATTGGCTGTTGAGGCAGACTTCATCAGATCTTCTAATCTCTCATCTTGAAATTTGGAGTTATTTTGTTGCCATGCATTTGCAGTACCCCCGGGTGAACTCCATGAAAAACCAAGGTGCTTCTGACCCATTGCATTGAAGATATAATTCCTTACATCATTTACTTCCTCAGTTGAGGCTTGACACTCATGAGTAGGGTGTCCTCTTCCACATATGTCACATGCTGCATGAGGCTCATTATGTATTGAAGCTAAAGTTAGCTTCCTTATTTCCTTTGCCATGGCATCAAGCTGTACCTGCACATATGTGTTAGCATCAACTTGGTGAACACCCGTTATTCTTCTTCTTTCAGCAACTTCAGAGGGTCACTGATTTGCATCCTCAGAGAACTCATCTAGAATAGTGACTATCTCCTCTGGAGTCTTTTTCATCAACAGACCTCCAGCTGCGTTGCTAAATATTTTGCGTGAGGTTGGTGTCAATCCATCCCAAAAATACCGGAGTTGCATCCAGGGTTCTATTCCACTATGCTAACACTTACGCACTATTTTGTTGAACCTCTCCCAAGCTTCAAACACCGTTTTAATCTCATTCTAATAGAAGTTGTGGATTTACCTTCTAAACTTTCCTATGTTTGCTGATGAGAAATATTTGTCAAGAAATTTTCTGGTCATCTCGTCCCATGTTCTAATCGATCCATTAGGCAAGCTTCGAAGCCAGTGCTTTGCATCATCCTTGAGAGTGAAGGGGAATGCCCTCAAGTAGACTGCATCTTGTGACACACCATTATATTGAAAGGTGTTCAATATACCCTAAAAGTCCATTAGATGATTGTTTGGATATTTGTTCATCTTTCCTCTGAAGACACAACTATTTTGAAGGGTTTGAAGCAACCCTTCCTTCAATTCAAAATTGTTGGTTGCGACTGGAGGAGGTCTCATACTTGATAAGCCTTGGTTGTAGACCGGTCTACCGTAATCACCAAGTGGTCCCCCAGCACCGGGAGCTATGTTTCCGAATTGGTCTGTACCCAAGGGTTGATTTTAATTAATTCTTCGAGCCCTCTCCTCCTCATAAGCAATTTGTGCATCTCTAAGTGCTACTTCTTCAGCATCTCGTGCTGCTTTTTCTCTAAGTTGGGCTGCCTCTCTCGCAGCCAAATCAACATTATCTTCACCATTTCCAGCCATATCTTCGATTGAGGATTGCCCAACCTTTTCTAACATCTCGGTGATATTTATTTCTTTCCTTAACTGTCACAGTTATTTTTTAATTTTTGGCTCGTATGGTAGCAATTCCTTCCCAGAAGATCGGGACATACACCAATCTAACTTGTAACCTGCGCACAGTCAAAGAACAAAAACCGTAGAAAGGGAAAATAAAATAAAATTAAAAAATAAAATTCCTAAATTAGTACTACAAACTATTTCAAACACTGTTGATTGCCAATTCCCGGCAACGACGCCAAAATTTGACGAGCTCAAAACACACACCTAAATATGCTCGCTAGTCAAAGATAGTATAGAAAATTATCGTATCCTCATGGATTGGAGTTAAACATCATTTTCGTAGCTTGTAGCTAGATTGCTATCCAAGATGATCAAGAATTGAGATTATATGATTAAGAACTAAAATTAACTAAGACTCTAGATCTAATTGACTAATGACAATTGAACAAAATTAAGCAAAGAAGATATCAATAGGAGAAAATGGGGGTTGATTGGATAGGTGCAAGATAACTGTCTGGGATTTAACTCTCGTTAATTCACTTCTAATGTTCAAGTGAGTCTCTCGAATTCACTCGATTATTAGTTCAAACGTTTAATAGAAACTCCTCTCTCGATTAAGTCTCAACCTCACAATATGAACCAATTTATGCTCGGTGAAGATATGCACGAATTCGTAGTGGACTGGTCTTTAGGAGAACCTCTTTCGATTATCCTCCTAACTAGGTCTAAACAATAATTCAACTAGCCTCTTTCGATTACTAAGAAGAATCAATGAATTCAACCAACAAGATGATGCAAATATATCACAAGTTATGCCTCTCTCGATTACATGAACATGTGAATATAGATGAAATAATTAAATCACCCAAAACAATTAAATACATAAAAACTAGAGTTAATATCCAGAAACAATCATCAAAACACCAAATCCATCAATCCCTAAAGAGAACTACTCCATAGATATGGAGTAATTCATCACAAATATAAATACAAGCATTAATCGATCCAAACCCTTGTCTTGAGTGAGGATTGAATGATTAATTCCTTGTGCTTTGGCTTCTCCACCTTCTCTCTAGCCTCCTTAGGTCTTAGATGTGTCAAAAGTACTCAAAATACTGTTTTCCATGTATTTATACCAAGTAGGGTCGGGCCCAAACGAAATCACCCTTTCCTAGCCGAAATAGGAAAACTTGCAAACTTATTGTATTTCATGCGTCGCACTATGCGTAGCAGGGTGCCTATGCGTTACTGCCTTTTCCCGACAGACCCCAAAAACCTAGTCTCTGAAATTTGACATTTTCTGACAGATTTTTACACTGATGCGTCGCACTGTGTGTCGCCCAGTGCACCGCACCAGTGCATT
Organism: Nicotiana otophora; assembly: GCA_000715115.1. NCBI lineage: Eukaryota > Viridiplantae > Streptophyta > Magnoliopsida > Solanales > Solanaceae > Nicotiana > Nicotiana otophora. The sequence goes on from AWOL01S0018056.1 coordinate 93,445, forward strand.
TTTTCAGCAGATTTATTCTTCATTGAATTTTGACGCCCAGAAGTGATCCTCAACCCCCGAACACGATTCCGGCTTATTCCTTTGGGATTTTACTCAGACTTCAAAGCTCCAATTATCTCGAATTAGTTCCATAACATATACATAGCTCGAAATCAGTCCTACAAGGCATAAAATACACAATTAGTGCAAAACACTAGCAATTAACACTCAAACTCAATTAAACTGCAGTAAATTAGAATGTAATAAGCGACTAAAACACAAGATTATAGCCTACCATCATCTCACCCGGTACAAGCTGCTCAGAAAATAAGCCACCTCAAACACTGACTCGGATCTCATATGACGCCATCAATACGCCGACAAGCTACAACTCGAATATGACACATAAGGAGGAACGAACTCTGGAAAAGAACTACCCAGCCCGCGTAACGAATAAAATGGTCGAATAGATGTTATGAACACTCCCCAGAGGATGAGAACAAAATATGCAGGAATAGATATAGGGAACTGTACTCAACATAACATTATTGCGGAATGCAACCCGATCCAAACATGATACCGTTGTCGTGTGCAGCCTAATCCAAATAACGTACCCGTGGCGTTCATAAAAATAAATAAGGACATACCCATCAATCCATAATGCTTCTACCTACGGAATACCGAATATCGGCTACAAGCACACCAAGTGTAAAAATACAACTCTGGGGAGACGGATAGCGCTATATGCCACAAAACCCAAGCACGACTAAGGTGCGATAAATGACATGCATCTCGAGAGCTATCCTGCTCATATTACACCACAAGCTACACGGGACCTCAACACATGTGCGAATAATCAAGCCATCTCAATCTGGCACCACCCCCACAATTCATAACCAAAGGAATAAAGCTCCTTCCAAGCACAAATTCTCATATTAAGGATAGTACCAAAAATCCCCGTACTTGGTTTTGATCTTTAACAATCAAGTGACTAGCATGTCACACTCATACAATTTCCCCGTGGGGTACGCTCCCACGACCTTCCGCCCAGGTAGCCAAGTCGCACATACATAACACCAACTATACTAATTCTGTAAAGCAGATCAAGAATCCGCAAATCAATACACAATGCTCCTTCCACAGAACACCATTCCCAGGTGACACTAGGATAATGTCAGCTTACTCTGAATGACGAATTCTTCCCGGTTCATCCGAGCTCGTGACATTCTTGTCAACACCAAACTGCAACCTTGATCCTCAACTTTCAAATTCCCATGCAGCTCACTGCACCTGTCATGCCGCTACGCGAGATTACACGAATTTATCATAACTATTGAACTACCAGTAGAATAACACTTCATTGGCTAGAAACCTTTCACCTAGCTCATCTCCGAGATCTCATACGACACACAACTGAATTCCTAAATCACAGAAACAAAATACAACCTCAAGCCGTGATCTAAACCGTCATAACTCTTCTGGAATCCATTTACACAACAAAGCCATTTGAATCAAATACCTCCCATATCAATCAGGTCATGGTGGCTGTCAAGCCCGCACGTACGACCACAAACCACATGTATAACTTCACACACCAAAGGAACTGATTGTTGCCACAACCATGCCGATTCAACCATTACTAACCGACCCAACTTCTTCCAATTTACTCTTGACCTATCTTAGAAATAACAATAGCACTCATCCCGAGTGACCCGAATCGCGAGACCACATCATCTCAATAACCATGAATCATATCATTCCCTTTTCAAGCACACAATAGCATCTCCAACTGATATACCCATTTTGCAAGACCTTTCGCGAATCCGAAGCTATTTCTTCCTTTACCCCAATACTTCACCGCATACCTGATGATAACATAGAAAATTTCAAGTCCTGTTCGTAATCCACTGCAAAAACTCGATCCTTAACCGCACAATGGACCCGAAATCCTTAGGCATTGTACCTTAATTGTTGAACCCACTAGGACCGTTGTTGAGACTTACCCACTCTGACCTGATCCCGAATCTAACCAACTTCAACGCTCTGTGAGTACATGAACACCCTCTCAAAGGAGCAACCGGCTTAATTATTTTCCTTTACATCACATCCACAAAGCATACACTCTGAGTCTTCCCAAAGCCTGCACATGAATCGATAAGGCGGAATATAGCACACACTTATCAAATTATCTGCTCGAATTAGCCTTGATGTTTTCCTTCCATAGTCACAAATAATCCACCAACGCACCGATAAGCAGAAACCGCACAAGGAGACAACTACGTGATCCAATTGTAAATGGTGGAGCTCCCCCACGTAGCTTTAAGATACCATCACATAATGTAGATCCCACAACGATTCCTCCTTCTCATTTACCATGATCCCGTACCGTTAACCCGCCAAATTTCGCGAAGTCTTTTGTTGAGCTTTTCATGAACATTTTAAATCATCAGTCGTAATCACATATTCGACCTCTTACCGGGTAGCAAGTAATATTCTTCGCAGAAGCTTCACCAATCTCACGCAACCGCTCACATACTCACAGGAGATAACCCACCTGTGGAATTCCTTACCGACATCTTCCCACGACGCTGCACTGGGTATAGCTACCACATAATCGGTAAATCTTCCTGAGCCCATGCTCGCCTAACATCTGTATAAGTCTGATCCTTCCCCATTGACATTAACTGAAAGTTCAACAATACCTTTTGAACTCAAGTCGTATTGCATCTGAAACGATAATCAAATCTTCACACCCCTCTTCATTTCAAGTAAACTCCTTATTCAATCTTTCTTCGTACAGTAACCATCATTCCAAATAAAATCCGTAGATCAAATCACCTTCCATCACGATTCCCATACCGTTCTACACTTTCTCAAGACACGCGACTATCCTACCACAGAATCCATATGCTAATCTGCTGCTCTTACTTCGGTTGAACTATATCCTTTAAGAAACTTCTCAATCTCTGCTTTTCATACATGACCTACTAGTATTTCAATCACCGCGAAACACCTTCCACCATGTCCTTCCTCATACTTCGCTACCCAAATGCTGCCTAAAATCAAATTTATACCTGACGCACCGAAACTAGGAATTGCTGCCAACTCTAAACCTCCTAGAAGATCATCTTTCTCGATCCATCAACATTAAAAATACCAATTCGATTCTGAACCGCTGCACACCGTTATCTCTGACAACCGCCCCACATGCACCATTTCACAACACCCCACCCCGAAGGCAAAATCAAAGAAGACCATAACACTAGCGAACTGTAATTCGTTCAAAAAATAACGGCGACACCGCATCATAATGAAAATTCCACCATGCTTGAAAATATCAAGTTTCGTTACTTTATCAACCAAACCTGGACATCTATAGTTCGATTGCCTTTCCTCCGCTAGAATTAAATGCTGAACCCTTTAATCATGCACTGAGAAATCCTCTCTTCAAGTCATTCACTGCCTCAACACATAAACGAGCACCCTACCATTACATCAACATCGCGCAATAACAACGCGTGAACATCATAGAAATCTGTGCATAGCCTCAAAACCATCGAAAATACAAATGCTGAGCTGAAATGACATAACATCCTTCTGTAAGGGAAAACATCTTGCACCACATCTGCAGTACCAATACCACTACTCGACATCCAATTGATAACAAGCACTTCACGTCGCATAAGATTGAGTAGGAATAAAATAAGGCACAAGCCTCATGGAATCCAACCGCACGATGAGGAAATTAAGAAGGGAAGTGCTCCTAACAATCCTGTAGCCTCTCGAAGATAAGTACAAACGTCTCCGTACCGATCTACAATACTCTACCAGAATTGCTCATGACTCGTGAGACCTAAGTGAACCTAACGCTCTGATACCAAGATGTCACGACCCAAAATCCACTATAGGTCGTGATGGCGCCTAACGCCACCGTCAGGCAAGCCAACATTGATTTATTAACTCAATTACCCATTTGTGTATTTTGAAATCATAATTTTCCTTAATTAAATCGTATGAAATAGAATTTACACAACTACAATAACCAACAGCCCGTAGGAACCCCCAAAACCCAGTGTCATAAGTGCATGAGCATTTTCTAAAGAGTACAATAATAACACAATATCTGTCCGGAATATAATAAGACAGAATAAAATAAATGGTACAATGGAGACTCGGTGGACTACAAAGTGTAGCCTGGAATGCAGCTCACGTGAAGTCCTCTCAACAGGTGCGCCTACGCGCCAAGGTGATCATCACTGAACCTATCAGATCCTGCACATTTAGTGTAGAAGTGCAGCATGAGTATGTAAATCAATGCGTACCCAGTAAGTATCTATCCTAACCTCGGAGAAGTAGTAACGAGGGGTCAACATCGACACTTACAAAAGGTCCAATAAAACAATGTAATAAAACATGATCAGATATGAAACATACGACAATGGTAAAGTAAATCTATAAGTTATATAATCTTCCAAATTCTTCTTTTAAAGCAAAAATTTCTAAATCTTGTATTCCGCCTTCAATTCAGAACATGGTAAGTGTCATTATCAAATAAATAAGGAGTACCATATAAATGTCGGGCATCAGTGAAAAGATTAGCTCGTGAATATTCGGACTACTAGCGATATAACACACGATTCTGCCTAGGTCGTTCGGCCCGATTCGAAATAATGTGTACACTGCCAAGGACGAGTGACACGATCCATAGATGCATATATATAGTACCGAGGCGTTCGGCCCGCTCCACAAGAAAAGGAAGGAAGTTACCGAATCACGAGACACATGTTTATAATACAACACATGAGCACAAAATTGATATATAATCTTTACCGAATCAAAGTGTTGAGGCTTGGCCTAGTATACATATATTTATTTCTAAATCAATTTAATTTATAATTTCAATTAATAAAGCCGGAAAAATGAGTTCAACTTATTCGAATATTACATGATAAGATCCTAAGTCTACCCGGACATAAACATGATGTAGCTACGTACGGACTCTCATCACCTCGTGCGTACGTAGCACCCACAACTAGTTTCACATAACAACAATTATCACATGGGTTGGGGGAGGGGGGTAGTTTCCCCCTCAGAAGTTTAGACAGGAGACTTACCTTGTTCCGAAGTTCTATAACCGGCTCCAAAGCCTCTCGAACACCTCAAACCAATGCCCGTTGATCCAAAACTATTAAGCAAATGTGCAAACCAAATCAAAATATATTCTAATACCCATAATTAATCATTTTAAACAATTCCCAACTCCACTTGAAAAGTTCACAAAATCAACCCTCGACCCCACGTGCTCGGATTCTGAAAGTTTTCAAAGATAAACTTTACCCATAACACCACGAACTAAAATGTATAACTTATTACAAATTTCATGTCCAATTTCGTGGTCAAAATCCAAAAATACTAATTTCTAGGTTTTCTACCAAAATCCCAAATCTCTACCAATTTTCCATGTTTAAATCCATTTCATACATAATCCATGTATTTAACTTGTAATAGGTGGGAATCACTTACATTGTGATGCTTGATGAAATTCTCCCCTTGAAGCTCTCCAAAATCGCCCCAACCAAGTGAAAATGGAATAAAAAGGGTCCAAACCCAGTTTTTATGAAACATCACTGTCCAGCAATATCTCGCATCTGCGAAACCTTGACCGCTTCTGCGCTCAAGGGGCGCAGATGCGGAAATGGTCTCCCACCTGCGCCACTGCCCTACTCGCCCAGAACTACTTCTGTGACCCTCTTGGCCGCTTTTGCGGCTCCGCACCTGCGGCCAAAACCTCACAGGTGCGGTTACACCAGATGTGCTGCCACCAGCAAATTCATAAGGCCAAATTCAATCTGTTAACCATTCAGAATTCACCCGAGGCCCTCGGTACCTTAACCAATTATACCATCACGTCCCAAAATACAATAGGAACTTGGTCGAAGCCTTAAATCACGTAAAAGAACATCAAAATCATGAATCACGCCTCGAATCAAACTTATAAGTTTTCAAATTTCTAAATTCTACATCTTGTGCCGAAACGTATCAAATCAATCCGGAATGACTCCAAATTTGATACATGAGTCATAAATGATATAACGAAGCTATTCCAAGGCTTGGAATTCTGATAGGACATCAATAAAATAAAAATCCATTTCAACCCAAACTTATGAAATTCTTAAACCTTCAAAAATGTTAACTTTCCATAAAAAATGCCGAAATGCTGCCGGGTGATCCAATACCCAACCCGAACATACGCCCAAGTCCAAAATCATCATACGAACCTATCGGAGCCTTCAAATACCAATTTCAAGGTTGTTTACTCAAAAGTCACACCTTAGCAAATTCTTCCTACTTTAAGCTTCCGAAATTAAAATTTTCTTTCCAAATAAATCCTGAACTTCCCGAAATTCGATTCCAACCATATGTACAAGTCATAATACCTGAAGTGAAGCTACTCAAGGTCTCAAACCACAGAACGACGTGCTAGATCTCAAAATGACCGATTGAGTCATTACAGATCCTAAGAAGGAAAAACTTAGGAAACATTGTTTGTTAAAATTATAAACAAAATTGAGATACTTTGTGTTGAAAAAATTGTATTGGAAGATAAAAAAACATGTTATATTTGGCTCAGAAAAGTGTTTTCACTTTGGATCTCTTAGTCATTTGGGTGATGAAGAAATCATTGAATTATGAGACATTTCCTACTAATTTGAGATATTTCTATAGAAGTTAAAATTGCTTCTATATTTAGAAAATTTTTCTTTGGTACTTGACTATGGAAGATACAAAAGAAAATAATTCTTATGTGTTGAAAGATGTTTCAAAAGGAACTTCTACAGAAATCAAGTTTTATTTCATTTGAGATGATTTTATGCCTTACTTGAGAAATACTATGAGTTAGTATTTTTTATGTGATTTTTTTACTGTATTAGAAGGATACAATGATGATATTGAATCGCTGATTCAGATGAGAAAAGATCAATAGTGATTGCTTGATCACATTTTGGTAGGTGTTGTGGTATTAAAATTGTATGGAAGTGATGTTGATTAAGAAACCTCTTGGTGAGTTAAACCGACAATAATTATGTCGATGAATTGTGATTGCCAAGGCGCAATAACCATTGAAAGAAAATAAATCTTTCAATGGGAAGAGCATACACATTTTCTCAAGATATAATGTCATAAATCAGTTGCTTAGAGATGAGAATTTTTTATACATATTATGTGTAGTAAAAAAGGATTTGGCCGATCCTTTGACTTATAGGTGAAAAATCGAGAGGTTGAGACTTTTGCTAATTTGAGATGTATCAACTATGATGGTAACCCAACCTATGTGATTGGAGATCCCATGAAGTAGGTTCATATGGGTAATAACAAGTCATTAGTTGATCAAATGTGCACTATTGAATTATGTCTCTTCCTATGGTGTGTATGTATATAGTGCAAGACTGCAAGGAATGTGGGGCTGAGTTATTAAACTCTTAATCCAATAATCCAAAACCTTTTTATGGATGGACCTATATGAGTGTAGAGTGAGGCTGCTCCTATGAAATTTGTGGCAAAATTTAGAGCACTCATGAAAACCAAGCGCGCGCATGGCCTATTAGCACAAAACCGCGATAACAACAGAAATTGTGGGGCAGTAATATGATGAATAAGATCCTTAGCTTACAAAAACAATTTTTTCATAGAAGTTATCAACTTCACCAATTATTCTGTAAGTTAAATCTTATTTTATCTATATCTGGTTCGTAGTCTATAAGACACCAGATGAATTTCATTATACCTGAAACCCAATAAATTATACTCTTTTTCTTTCTTTATTTACTATTTATTTTTTATATCCCTTTTGAGATATGTGGGTGATTGTTGAAAAATTAGTGATATCTCAAAAGGTAATGTCCATATTGGTTTAGAAAATCTTTTCTCTTTGAAATATTATTTACATATACTTATTATTTACTAAGTTATTTTAAAATTAATGGAGTCAAACTAGCCGTTACTAGCCGTTGGAGCAACGCCTATATAAACATTGTCTTTGGAGAGCTAAAGACACACTTTCTAACATAACTTTCTGAATCATCTTCTTCCTTCCTGTCATGACCCAAAAATCACTAATCGTGATGGCACCTAACTCAACTCGCCAGGTAAGCCAACTAACAGTCAATACAATCCAGATGAAATTGTAGGAAAATAATGAAGAATTATCTGAACTTTTACAAATTAACCCAAGAACTGGTAGTACGAATCACGAGCTTCTAAGACTTAGAATTTACAAAGTTGGTACAAATAATTACACGATCTGTTTGAAAGTTACATAAACAGATTAACAAAATCTAAAGCTACCAAGGACAAGTGGCAGCTTTATCCGGAATGCACGAACATCTTCAGGGTCAGCTCCCTCCATCACCAGCAGCTCCGCTCCAAAACTCTGTACGCAAGGTGCAGAAGTGTAGTACGAGTACAACCGACCCCATGTACCTACTAAGTATTTTTTCTAACCTCGTCGAAGTAGTGACGAGACTTTTTAGTATAAAGATGCTCGCTAATAAAAATCTGTATCGAAATCTAGCAATAGAACTATACTACAGTATAACATGATAGAGTACACAAAATGAATGTACAAAAAAATAACAGAGTACTAGAAGAGATCACAATTCAACAGTTTCCAATATCTCAACCAATCTTTTCTTTAGAGCGAAACTGATAAACCACAATAGTCACCCCATAACTTTCATAACGTGAGGAATATACTCTAATATCAAGTCAATTGCACGGCAACACCCTTCGTGCATTTATCTCATCCTCAACAAATATGCATACAACAGTACCAACCGGATGGCAAAAATGTCGATAACAGAAATGACAAAGTAGGAAATACGCAAGTAGCAATAATGAACGAGAATGTACATAAGGGCATCAGTAACAGACTAGGCGGAAAAACATAGAGGTGATGACAACAATCAGGAAAAGGAATGTAACTTCAACTAACTGGCATGGTGGAGGCATAAATACAACTATAACGAATAAGAGGGGAACACATGATCTTTATGCGTTAACAAGTAGAAGCATGAATGACTAACACGGTAGAAGGCATGTACTAAGTGCAACCAAAATAGATACAACAAAGATATAATTATGACAACAGGAAGTAGGCATGGTATTTGCAAGTTTAGCAAGTGGAAGGCATGAGTGGCACAATAACAAATAAGGTAAAGAATAAGAATAGGGCATTAACGACAAGTCATATAAGAACCATAAATACAACAATAATAGCTCAATGTAACAGCATAAACGTATACACAAAGGAAAGATATCGCAACATAATGCATGATAATATAAATGAAATGGCAAGGTATCACCCTTCATGCTTTACACTCATATAACATGGCACGACATCACCCTTTGTGTTTTTACTCACAAATGATATGGCACGACATCACCCTTCATGCTTTTACTCTCAATAATATGGCACGGCATCACTCTTCGTGCTTTTACTCACAAATGATATGGCACGGCATCACCCTTCGTGCTTTTACTCTCAATAATATGGCATGACATTACTCTTCGTGCTTTTACTCTCAATAATATGGCACGACATCATCCTTCGTGCTTTACACTCTCCCTCACATGGTATTATATAAACAAAGGCACGTCATCACCCTTCGTGCTTTACACTCTTTCTTACCAAGCATATGTATATCAATGACAAACAAGGCAGGAAGCATAAATAACGTCAAGGAGAGTGTTCAAATAAATATTCCAAATGAATCCCATTCACGACTTTCCAAGCCAACAATAGTGCAATAAACCCGCAAGAACCTTATTATTCAAGTATTCCAACAAATCTCACAATGATCTACAACACAAGTATAAAATCTAGTATCTCAAGAATATCGGCCGTAGCAATGTATTAATGATTACGCATAGTACTGACCGAATTAGATACATCAATGTATTCTCAGAATTCCATCAAATTTGATCAAGTTATAATAAGCTAAGTCTTAGTTTCAAACATTTAATACGATGTTCTTAGTATCTAGGAGTCAAGTGAGGCGTGAAGCAAGAAGGTCACGTAATTCTACAAGACACAATTATAATATAATCTACCCCCGAGCATGATTAATCCTGGCACATACATATACGCTTGTCACCTCATATATGTATCACCCCCGCATGTAGCAAACAATGCCAAATAGTAGGAACAATTCCCTCAACAAAGTTAGGCAAGACACTTACCTCAATTCGGCTAACTCAATACTTAATTTAGCTTTTTCCTTTACAAATTCACCTTCGCTCAACTCAATCTAGCCAAAGACGACTTAAATACATCACACAATGCAAGGGAAAACAATTTCAATTAATAAAGATGTGATTTTTATTCAATTTCTAAAAAGTCAACAAAAGTCAAACCCCGGGCCCACCCGGTCAAAACCCGGGTCTAAGGGTAGGTCTTGACTACCCATGGCCTCACGAGTCCAAATACGTGTTTTGTTTTCAAATCCGAGTCCTATTTGACTCTCAAATCCCAAATTTTTATTTTTTAAAGTTTTGACAAAATCCCCAAATTTTTCCATAGATTCTCATGAATTTGATGTTAAATCTTATGTAAAATCATGAAATATAGTTGAGAATTGATTAGAGGTACTTACCCAATGATTTGGTATGGACATACCTTCACAAAATCACCTCCCATCGAAGCTAGGGTTCGCAATATAACAAAAATGAAGGTAAGACTCGGAATTCTCAGCATTTAGTAAGCCGCAGATGTCGCATTTGCGACAGGGGGTTCGCAAATGCGACCCCTGAAAATGCAAACAACTTATCAGAAATGCGAACCAGAAGGTTTCCTGTCAAGGTCGCATTTGCGACCATATACTTCGCAAATGCGAAGACCAACATTTCGCAAAAGCAGCAGGGTCCACCACAAATGCGAATAACCCCACATCGCAAATGCAGAGGGTTTCTTCGCAAATGCGAATCTTCCCCAGCAGCCCAATTTTCACAAATGCGATGGCTGCTTCGCAATTGCGGCTGTCGCATTTGTGACAAAAACATCGCAACTGTGATGGCACCAGTACCAACACTCAAATATTATGGGAAATCATTTCGAAACCAAGCCGAAACTCACCCGAGCCTACGAGGCTCCAAACCAAACACCCACACAAGTCTACAAACATAACACGAACCCGATCGAGCAATCAAAACATCTAAATAACCTCTAGAATCATGAATCGGACGCCAAAACGCATGAAGATCAAAGGAAACTTCAAGAACTTCTAGAATCGCAATTAAAAGTCCGAACGATATTAAATCAACTCCAAATGGCGCCAAATTTTGCAGACAAGTTCCATGTGACAAAACGAACCTACTCGAAGCTTCAAATAATGTATAACAACCTCAAAACGACGTATCTCACCTCAAGTCAAAATCAATGAACCTTGAAACTTCAACTTCTACGACCGATGCCGAAACATATCAAATCACGTCCAATTGTCCTCGAATTATGCACACAAGTCACACTTGACATTACGGACCTACTGCAACTTCCGAAATCGAAATCCGACCTCGATATCGAAAATTCCACTCCCAGTCAAACTTCCCAAAAATCCAACTTTCGCCATTTCAAGACTAATTTCACTACGGACCTCCAAATTACAACCCGGACGCACTTCTAGGTCCAAAATTACCCAATGGAGCTAATGGAACTGATAGAACCCCATTCTGAGGCCTCAAACTACCGAGCTAAGTGCAGATGCTTAAAATGACCAGTCGGGTCATTACACTTCTATATGCTGGGTTTCTTTATTGAATTTTTTGCTAGTTTTGTTCCCAGTATTATAACTGGAAGAGCTTGTTGAATCCTAGGGGATACGCCTAATTTTATTCATTATTGTGTGGGCGCAATATCCTTAAGGACAGTGTCCTTGACATGCCTCGAGTTAACTCCTATTCTCCATAACCAATCTTTACAAAATAACTTTCTAAAACTAAATAAATATTTAAACGTGTAAAACGGGGAGGAAAAAAAGCAAAGAAAATAACTGTTGGACAATGTTTCAGAAAATATTTTGAAGAAACGTTTTGTGCAAGATAAAGGTTTGTCTAGTTGAAGTGTTTTTTCTATTGTTTTGTTTTTCTAGAAGTTGGAATTATTCCAAAAATAATTCATCCAGAAAAGAGCGTTCTGGCCACACGAAATATTCAGAAAATTTTGTTGATAAAGTCTTTTAGGGAAAATCAACCCAGACAAGTTCTGTACAAACATAGATTTATATCTATTAGTATTTTGAGAATCAAAATATATTTTCTTAAATAAAAAATTAGTATTTATAATTTGTAAGTTAAAAAATATCTTTTATGTAATTTTTAAATAAGTAAATTTCACCACAACTTAGTTACAAAATTATTCATATTTACATTAAAACTTAGATATCTTGATTCTTTTTTAAACTTAGATACAAAGACTAATGATGGGGCAACTAAGTAAATTTTCAGACAAGCCTTCAGTTGGATTGAGATCGCTTTGTTTTGGGTGAACTTCATGGGTTGTATTTGGGCTACATCATGTATCAGAATGGGCTACAAAAAATGATGGTTTAACTTGGGGTCAGCCCAAATAGATCCATGAGCTAAAATATGGTTTAGCCTAACCCATTAATATCTGGGCAGGTTGAATGGGTTTGGGCTCAAATTGTCACCCCTAATTGTGCTTGTGCTCACTGCTGGCATGTCAGACTCCAGAGGGGCGGATCCTGCCCAAGTGCTAATATAAAGCCTACAAGCCCTGCTGCGGCGTGCAACCCGATCCATGATAATAAATAAGCCAACAAAGCCCGCTACGACACGCAGCCCGATCCACAATAACACTTACACATCCGGCTCTCAGGCCTAACTCAGTCATCAATCTCTCTAGTCTCACGGGCTCATAAGTCTCATACTACTCAGCCCAAACAATGACAACATGATGTAACAGTAAATGAAAACAGAGACTGAGATATGATATGCAAATGAATAAATATGACTGAGTGCAGTTAAGAAAATAACTCAACAGTAGAAATAACCTCAGTGGGTCCCGACAGGATAAGCACATAGCCTAAACATGAATCACAAATCAATTACTCTAACACATAGGAATTACACGGATAAAAAAAGACTAGATAACTACACATCACCACAGAATAAATTGGGTCATAACTACCACGGTGCACGCCCACACGCTCATCACCTAGAATGTGCGTTACCCCAACACAACCCATATAAATACCCTCAGTACCAAGTTTAGAAGTGTTACTTACCTCAAAGTGCACAATTCAACGCTCCAACAAACCCTTACCCCGCGAATCGGCCTCCGAACGACTCGAATCTAGTCACAAACAACTTAATATAATCAATACAAGCTATATGAATCGATTCCATATAATAAAGCTAAGTTCTTTAACTAAATTCAAAAAGTCAACCCCGGGCCCATGCCTCAGAACCCGATAAAATTTATAAATTCCAAACAGTCATTCAATAACGAGTTCAACCATTCCAAAATCATTCAATTCCAACCACAAATCGAACCTTAAATCCGTAAATCTTACTCTCCAATACCTAGTCCAAAATCTCCCAAATTTCACCTCAAAACACATAATCTAGGTGGAAAAATCAATGGGTATTCAATATTAATGGACAAAAGTGATCAAAAGTCACTCACCTCTTGAATTGTAGTGAAATCCCTCTCAAATATTGCCACAAGCCGAGCTTCTAAAGTCCAAAAATGAGAGAAAACTCGAAACCCTCGTTTAAATCCTTTTGCCCAGAATTCCCACTTCTACGGGCTCATCAGTCACACTTGTAGCTCCACTTTTGCGGCATTTCCTCCACTTCTGCAAAAATTCATTAATCTTCCCGACTAGCCACTTTTGCGGACATATCTCGCTTCTATGGGTCCACTTCTACGACCCAAGTTCCGCACCTACAGGAGCGCAGATGCGAAATCCTTTCGCTTCTTCCATTTCATCACTCCTGAACAAAATCCGTATATGTGGCATCTTTATCGCATCTGCGGGCTCGCAAATGCAGAAACAACTTCGCACCTGCGACCACTGACCAAATCAACTCAAGACCGCTTATTCGGCTCCGCACCTGCGGCCAAAACATCGCAGGTGCGAATTAAAATCAATCCGATTTCAATCCAAATCACACCCGAGCCCTTGGGACCCTATCAAAACATGCCAACACATCCTAAAACATCATACGAACTTAGTCGAAGTGTCAAATCACATAAAACAACATAAAAAATATCAATCACACCCCAATTCAAGCCTATTGAAACTAATGGATTTCAAACTTCTAAAATCGATGCTGAAACTTATCAAACAAACTCCAATTGACCTCAAATTTTGCACACAAGTCATAAATGACACAATGGACCTACTATAACTCCCCGAACCAAAATCCGATCCTGGTATCAATAAATGCAACTCTCACTCAACTTTCCAAACCTTTAACTTTCTAACTTTTGCCAATTCAAGCCAAAACGTCCTACGGACAACCAAATTAATATCCAGACATGACTCCCGCCGTATGAAAGCAGTGCTCTAACCACTGAGTTAAGTAGGTCATGTATCATCCCAAAGAGATCCTAAGTCTAAAATCACCATACAAAGCTATCAGAACCATTAAAACTTTATTCCGGAGCCGTTTACATATAAGTCAACATCCGGTCAACTCCTTCAACTTAAGCTTCCAACCTTGGGACTAACACTCCCAATTCGTTCTGAAACATCCCCAGAATTAAACCAACCAAACCGGCAAGTCACACAACCACAAATGACCATAGAATAAGAAATAAATAGGGAACGGGGCTACAATACTCAAAGTGACCTGCCGGGTTTTTTCATTCTCCCCCTCTTAAACAAACGTTCGTTCTCGAACTGGTCAAGAATCATACATGGAGTCTCAAATAGGTGTTGATATCTGATCCGTATCTCACGCTCCGTCTCCCAAGTACCCTTCTTGACTGGCTGGCCTCTCTACTAAACTTTCACTGAAGCTATATTCTTTGGTCTCAACTATCGAACATGCGAATTCAAAATGGCTTTCGGCTCACATGATAAGTCAAATCCCCATCTAACTGAACCGTTCTAAGATCCGATACATGAGACGGATCACCATAATGCGTCTGGAGCATTGAAACGTGAAAAACTAGGTGAACACCTGATAGACTAGGTGGCAATGCAAGCTCGTAGGCCACCTCCCCAATCCTCCCAAGCACCTCAAAAGGGCCAATATACCGAGGGCTCAACTTTCCCATATTCCCGGCCCTCATAACATCCTTCATAGGTGAAACTCTGAGAAATACCTTCCTCTCACCATATAGGCAACATCACGAACCTTCCGATCAATGTAGCTCTTATGCCTAGACTATGCCGTGCAAAGCCGATCCTAAATCAACTTGACCTTTTCCAAGGCATCCTGAACTAGATCCGTGCCCAACAACCTAGCCTCCCCCGGCTCAAACCACCCAA
Source organism: Nicotiana otophora (assembly GCA_000715115.1). Lineage (NCBI taxonomy): Eukaryota > Viridiplantae > Streptophyta > Magnoliopsida > Solanales > Solanaceae > Nicotiana > Nicotiana otophora. The sequence goes on from AWOL01S0018056.1 coordinate 108,939, forward strand.
CTGGAGATCGACACCGCCTCCTATATAAGGCCTCATAAGGAGCCATCTGAATTCTCAATTGGTAGCTGTTATTGTAGGAAAACTCTGCAAGCGGTAGAAACTGATCCCAAGAACCCCTGAAATCCATAGAATAAGTGCGTAGCATATCCTCTAAAATTGGAATGATACGCTCGCACTGTCCGTCCGGCCAGGGGTGGAATGCTATACTCCAATCAACCCATGTGTCTAACTCTCGCTGCACTGCTCTCCAAAAGTGCGATGTGAACTGCGTGCCTCGATCAAAAATGACGGATACCGGCATGCGGTGGAGATGAACAATCTCGCGGATATAGATCTCAGCCAACCGCTTAGAGGAATAAGTAGTCACAACCAGAATGAATTGTGCAGACATAGTCAGCCAGTCCACAATAACCCAAATAGCATCGAATTTCTTCTATGTCTGTGGGAGCCCAACAACAAAGTCCATGGTGATACGCTCCCATTTCCATTCAGGAATCTCAAGCCTCTGAAGCAAACCATCCGACCTCTAATGCTCCTACTTCGCCTACTGACAACTCAAGTACCGAGCCACATACTCCACTATATCATTTTTCAATCTTCATTCTTCTCCATCAACAATGCTGCCTCAAGTCGTGATACATCTTTACGGCACCTGGATGAATGGAATACCGCGAACTGTGGGCCTCCTCAAAAATTAACTCACGTAACCCATCCACATTGGGCGCACAAATCCGACCCTGCATCCGCAACACCCCATCATCTCCAATAGAGACCTCCTTGGCATCACCATGTTGTACCATGTCCTTAAGAACAAGCAAATAAAGGTTGTCATCCTGACGCTCTCTGATGCGCTCAAATAAAGAAAACTGAGAAACCACGCAAGCTAGAACCCAACTAGGCTCTGAAACATCAAACCTAACAAACTGCTTGGCCAAGACCTGAACATCTGATGCTAGCGGTCTTTCACCAATTGGAATATATGCAAGACTACCCATACTCACCGCCTTTCTACTAAAGGTATTGGACGCCATATTGGCCTCTCCGGGATGATACAAAATGGTAATATCATAGTCATTTAACAACTCCAACCATCTCCGCTGCCTCAAATTTAGATCCTTTTGCTTGAATAAGTGTTGTAGACTCCGATGATCTGTAAATACCTCACAAGACACACCGTAGAGATAATGTATCCAAATCATCAATGCATGAACAATGGTTGCCAACTCTAAATTATGAATGAGGTAGTTCTTCTCATGGGGCTTCAGCTGGCGTGAAGCATAACCAATCACCCTACCATTCTGCATCAAGACACACCCAATACCAATCTGAGAAGCATCACAATACACTGTCTATGAACCCGATGCTAAAGGCAAAACTAGAACCGGAGTTGTGATCAAAGCAATCTTGAGCTTCTAAAATCTATCCTCACACTCATTAGACCTCCTGAACAGGGAACCCTTCTGGGTCAATCTAGTCAAAGGTGAAGCAATGCATAAGAATCCTTCCACAAAACGGCGATAATATCCGGCCAAGCCAAGAAAACTCTGAATCTTAGTAGTTGAAGACGCTCTAGGCCAATCCTGAACTACCTCAATCTTCTTCGGATCTACCTTGATCCCCTTACTGGACACCACGTGCCCCAAGAACGCCACAAAATCAAGCCAGAACTCACACTTGGAGAATTTAGCATAAAGCTTCTTCTCCCTCAATGTCTGTAGTACAATCCTCAGATTTTGCGCATGCTCCTCCTGGCTGCGTGAGTACACCAGTATATCATCAATGAATACTATGATAAAAGAATCAAGATATGGCTAGAATACACTATTTATCAGATGCATAAATGTTGCTAGGGCAATGGCCAACCCAAAAGACATCACAAGGAACTCGTAGTGGCCATAGCGGGTCCTGAACCGTCTTCAAAATATAAGAATCCTGAATCTTCAATCGGTGATGCCTAGACCCCAAATCAATCTTAGAGAACACTCTCGCACCTTGAAGCTGGTCAAATAAGTCATCAATGCGCGACAGTGGGTACTTGTTCTTAATTGTCACTATGTTCAACTGCTTATAATCAATGCACATCCGCATAGTACCATCCTTCTTCTTCAATCCTAGGCAATTCCGGCATCGCCAACATCACAGTCTTAGTGTGAAAATCCAGAATAACATGACATGGTGACAACCAATCCATGCCTAGAATCATATTAAAATCAACCATACTAAGCAGTGAAAGGTCAACTCTTGTCTCCAATACCCCAATGGTCACCACACATGGCCAATATATACGGTCCACAATAATAGAATCACCCACCGGTATAGATACACGAACATGCGTAACTAAGAAATCACGGGAAATATCCAAATAATGAGCAAAATACGATGATACATATGAATAAGTTGAACCAGGGTCAAATGATATGGAAGCATCCATGTGGCACATTGAAACAATACATATGATCACTACGTCTGAAAGCAATGACCTTTGTCCTGGATAGAAAAACATAGCATCGAGCCTGACCACCACCTGATCGGCCTTCCCCTCTGGGCGACCTCGAGCTACCTGAGTCCCACCCCGAGCTAGCTAAGGGGGTGGTGAAGTAACTGGTGCGGAATTCATAGCCTGACCCCTCTGCTGAACTAGACCCCCCATAAGATGAAGACAATACCTCCTCACATTCCCCAACTCTCCACACTCAAATCAACCTCAATCCGACAATGGCGGCGAGGACTAAATCGAACCGCAAGAACCAGAATAACCACTAGAAGAACCTAGTAGGCGAACCCTAAACCGATGGAGCACAAGATAAACTCTAAGTTGGGAGGGAACTAAAGGATGACTGATTCAGGTGAGCACTGTATGAACCATGCCTCACCACGATGAATCGAACGAGCCATCTAAGCAGGCCTATAAGGACGACCCCTACTGTGATGGGACTACCCTCCAGATGAGGCACTGATGAAACCACCCGAACCACGAGGCCTCTTGGCCTCCCTCACCTCATGCTCCTGACTTCGAACTAGCTCTAAGCATCTAGCAATATCCACTACCTCACCAAACGCCGCACCTATCGCAATCTCCCGAGTCATGATGAAACGTAATCCAGAGTTGAGGACATCAATGAACTTCCTAATCCTCTCCCTCTCAGTGGGAACCAACCATACCGCATGAAGAGCCAACTCTGAAAATCACATCTCATACTGAGTCACTTACATACCCTCCTGGGGTAGCTGCTCAAACTACCTACGAAACTCCTCTTTGCGAGTCTGTGGAACAAACTTCTCTAAGAAGAGAACTGAGAACTCATGCCACGTAAGTGGTGCAGCGCTTGCTGGCTTGTTTAACTCATAGGCCTCCCAAGATCTGTGACTCCCCCTATCAACTGAAAAGTAGTAAATGAAACTCTAGCAGTCTCTAGAATGCCTGTTATGCAAAGGAATGCTGAAACCTGTCTATAAAATCTTGAGCATCCTCTGACTCAGACTCACTGAACTCTGGAGGCTTAAGCCTCCCAAACCGCTCTAATCTCTTCTTATCCTCATCACTCATAAGTGGGCCGACCTGGACCCGAGCAACTGCTATCGGCTGGGCTAGTAGTACCCTCAATGTATGAAGTCCCTAAGCTACCTGCTCTAGAGTGCGGGCGGCGGGTGTTTGAGCACCTCACCCCGACCTGAGAAGTGGCTGGTGTAGCCGGGACTAAAACTGCCTGAGCAAGGCTCGTTCAAACAGTCAAAATCTGAGCCAAAACCTCCTGAAGGCCTGGGATCACAATGGGCACAATTGGTGCCTGAGTTTGTCCCCCCTGCTCAACAACATATAGTATATTCTCCTCAATGGGAGCAATTGGTGGCTCCATAAGTGCTACTCTAGCTGTAGTACGAGCCACACCTCGGCCTCTACCGCAGCCCAGGCCTCTCACGACCCTAGCTAGTGGTACTAGTGGTCATCCGCTTGATCTGGTCGCACGTGTCCTCACCATCTGTGAGAGAATAGAAGAATAGAAGTTCAATTTTCCAGAATCAACAACTCCGCACGATAATAGTAAAAGAAAGTAAAGTTTCCTAATGGTTCGGTAGCCTCTCAAAGATAAGTAAAGACGTCTCTGTACCTATCTGTAAGACTCTACTAAGCCTGCTCATGACGTTTATGTACTCTTAGAGGCTTGTAGATAGATGTCATGTATATGGATACTTGTATGGCCTTGTCGACCTATGTTTTGGGTGTATAAATAATCATGTCGGCCTTATAGGCCCATATGTCACATGTATAAGTTTGTATTCCATGTTGGGTCGTCCTATGTCTAGTATTCTCATATGTTTTAATCTGGTTATCTCATGATGGCCCTTCTGGCCCACTTACCTTTCAATCTTCTTCTTCACATAAGTAAGGTAAAGGTGAAGAAGATATGAGATACTCAAGTACAAAAGGTTGTGAATAGTCCAGACATCAGATTGAGGTTGGTTTTAGTTTAGTTTACAAAGGGGGGAATGCTGTTACAACCCATGTTTTCGTACGTACGAGTCATCATAAGTCAATTAATGTAAGCTCAGAAATGAAATCATATTTGAAAAGTTTGCAAAGTAAGTTAATCATATTACCTCGGAGGTTACAAATATTAAAGATCATGAACAACAAGTACAAAGAGGGTTGGACAGTTCAGAAGCTAAAGCAATTGAAGAAAATAATGTTTCGTCGAAAGTCGACAAGTTGGGAATGTTATAACATATACCTTTGGGGTGAGACTAGGGTGCTTAACATGATAAGGAGATTATGTTATGATTTATATTAGTCGTATGACANTGCTGGCTTGTTTAACTCATAGGCCTCCCAAGATCTGTGACTCCCCCTATCAACTGAAAAGTAGTAAATGAAACTCTAGCAGTCTCTAGAATGCCTGTTATGCAAAGGAATGCTGAAACCTGTCTATAAAATCTTGAGCATCCTCTGACTCAGACTCACTGAACTCTGGAGGCTTAAGCCTCCCAAACCGCTCTAATCTCTTCTTATCCTCATCACTCATAAGTGGGCCGACCTGGACCCGAGCAACTGCTATCGGCTGGGCTAGTAGTACCCTCAATGTATGAAGTCCCTAAGCTACCTGCTCTAGAGTGCGGGCGGCGGGTGTTTGAGCACCTCACCCCGACCTGAGAAGTGGCTGGTGTAGCCGGGACTAAAACTGCCTGAGCAAGGCTCGTTCAAACAGTCAAAATCTGAGCCAAAACCTCCTGAAGGCCTGGGATCACAATGGGCACAATTGGTGCCTGAGTTTGTCCCCCCTGCTCAACAACATATAGTATATTCTCCTCAATGGGAGCAATTGGTGGCTCCATAAGTGCTACTCTAGCTGTAGTACGAGCCACACCTCGGCCTCTACCGCAGCCCAGGCCTCTCACGACCCTAGCTAGTGGTACTAGTGGTCATCCGCTTGATCTGGTCGCACGTGTCCTCACCATCTGTGAGAGAATAGAAGAATAGAAGTTCAATTTTCCAGAATCAACAACTCCGCACGATAATAGTAAAAGAAAGTAAAGTTTCCTAATGGTTCGGTAGCCTCTCAAAGATAAGTAAAGACGTCTCTGTACCTATCTGTAAGACTCTACTAAGCCTGCTCATGACGTTTATGTACTCTTAGAGGCTTGTAGATAGATGTCATGTATATGGATACTTGTATGGCCTTGTCGACCTATGTTTTGGGTGTATAAATAATCATGTCGGCCTTATAGGCCCATATGTCACATGTATAAGTTTGTATTCCATGTTGGGTCGTCCTATGTCTAGTATTCTCATATGTTTTAATCTGGTTATCTCATGATGGCCCTTCTGGCCCACTTACCTTTCAATCTTCTTCTTCACATAAGTAAGGTAAAGGTGAAGAAGATATGAGATACTCAAGTACAAAAGGTTGTGAATAGTCCAGACATCAGATTGAGGTTGGTTTTAGTTTAGTTTACAAAGGGGGGAATGCTGTTACAACCCATGTTTTCGTACGTACGAGTCATCATAAGTCAATTAATGTAAGCTCAGAAATGAAATCATATTTGAAAAGTTTGCAAAGTAAGTTAATCATATTACCTCGGAGGTTACAAATATTGAAGATCATGAACAACAAGTACAAAGATGGTTGGAAGTTTCAGAAGCTAAAGGAATTGAAAACAAATAATGTTT
>AWOL01S0018058.1:0-38139 GCA_000715115.1 Nicotiana otophora
GCATATATTCCAGTTGGTGAGAGACCGCTTGCATTGGATGTTCAGGACTTGGCCAACCAGTTCTTGAGGTTAGATGTTTCCGAGCCCAGCCATGTTCTAGCTTGTACAGTTTCTCGGTCTTCTTTGTTTGATCGCATCAGAGATCGGCAGGATGACGATCCTTATTTACTTGTCCTTAGAGACACAATGTGACACGGTGGTGCCAAGCAGGTTACTGTTGGAGATGACGGAGTTTTGAGGATGCAGGGTCGTATTTGTGTGCCTAATATAGATGGACTTCGTGAGTTGATCCTTGAGGAGTCCCACGGTTCTCGGTATTCTATTCATCCGGGCGCCGCCAAGATGTATCGGGACTTGAGGCAACATTATTGGTGGAGGAGAATGAAGAAGGATATAGTTGCCTATGTAGCTCGGTGCCTAAATTGCCAGCAGGTAAAGTGTGAGCATCAGAGACCTGGTGGTTTACTTCAGAGGTTAGATATTCCTTAGTGGAAGTGGGAGCGTATCACTATGGATTTTGTTGTTGGATTCCCACGGACTCGGAGGAAGTTCGATGCAATTTGGGTTATTGTGGATAGGCTGACTAAGTCAGCGCATTTCATTCCTGTGGCAGTTACCTATTCCTCGGAGCGGTTGGAATAGATTTACATTCGTGAGATCGTCCGTCTTCACAGTGTGCCCGTGTCTATCATTTCTGATCAAGGTACGCAGTTTACCTCGCACTATTGGAGGGCAATTCAGCATGAGTTGGGTACGAGGGTTGAGTTGAGCACAACATTTTATCCTCAGACGGATGGGCAGTCCGAGCGTACTATTCAGATCTTGGAGGATATTCTCCGCACTTGTGTTATAGACTTCGGAGGATAGTGGGATCAATTCTTGCCCCTTGCAGAGTTTGCCTACAACAACAACTACCAGTAGAGTATTCAGATGGCTCCCTATGAGGCATTATATGGTAGGCGGTGTCGGTCTCCAATTGGGTGGTTCGAGCCGGGAGAGGCTCGATTGTTGGGCACAGACTTAGTACAGGATGCCTTGGATAAGGTCAAGATTATTCAGGATCGACTTCGCACAGCTCTGTCCAGGCAGAAGAGTTATGATGACTGTAGAGTTCAAGATGTTGCATTCATGGTCGGAGAGAGAGTGTTACTTCGGGTATCACCCATGAAGGGTGTAATGAGGTTCGGAAAGAAGGGCAACTTGAGTCCTAGGTATATTGGACCTTTTGAGATTCTGGAGAGAGTGGGAGAGGTGGCTTACAGGCTTGCGTTGCCACCTAGTTTAGCAGTTGTTCATCCGGTAATCCATGTGTCCATGCTTCAAAAGTATCACGGCGATCCGTCCCATGTGTTATATTTCAGCTCTGTCCAGTAGGACAAGGATTTGACTTACGAGGAGGAGCCGGTGGCAATTCTAGCCTGGTAAGTTCGCCAGTTGAGATCAAAGAATTACCCTTTAGTTCGAGTGCAGTAGGGAGGTCAGCCTATTGAGGCAGCTACTTGAGAGTCCGAGTCTGATATGCGGAGTAGATATCCCCACCTTTTCACCAGTCCAAGTACTTTTCAATGTCCGTTCGAGGACGAACAGTTGTTTTAGAGATGAAGAATGTGATGACCCAAAAGGTCATCTTATGTTTTAGAACTCGAATCTGTGCTCTTAAGCCTTAAAAATCTCATTTTTACCCTCCTCGATTTGCGTACATAGTCCGGGCATGTTTTCGGAAAGCTTTCATGTTGAAAATTTATGAAAATAAGAATTTATGCCTTAAAAGTTGATTTTTGTTGACTTCGGCCAACAGTTTTGGTAAACGGGCCCAGATCTATGTTTTGACGGTCCCAGTGGGTCCGTATCGAATTATGGGACCTGGGCATATACCCGGAATCGAATTCGGAGGTCCCTAGCTCAAGTTATGAATTTTTGATGAAAATTAAAAGTCTGAAAATTAATTATTTTTAAGAATTGATTGATGTTTGGCATTGTTAGTGTCAGGTCCGTATTCTGGTTCCGGAGCCCGGTACAGGTTCATTATGATATTTAAGACTTGTCTGTGAAGTTTGGTGAGAAACGGAGTTGATTTGACGTGATTCGGACGTCCAGTTGAGAAGATATGATTTTTAAAGTGTTCTTGAGAATTTCATTTGATTTGGTGCTAAATTCGTAGTTCTAGGTGTTGTTTTGGCGACTTGATCGCGCGAGAAAGTTCGTATGATGTTTTTAGACTTGTGTGCATGTTTGGTTTGGAGCTACGAGGGCTCGGGTGAGTTTCAGATAGGCCACGGGATGTTTTGGACTTGGAAATCTATTTTTTTCTGCAGAGTCTGGGTTCTAGCATGTCCTTCTTCGCATTCGCGAAGAGTAAACTGATAAGGCAAGGATTTCTTTTCGCGAACGCGAAGCGATGGGGGCGTTACCCTTCGCGAACGTGACAATCCCATCGCGAACGCGTAGTGTTAGGCACTGGGGAGGGGGAGTCAGCCTTTTCTTCATCGTGAACACGAACACTGTCTCGCGAACGCAAAGACCAGGGAAGGGTAGCCTACGCGAACGCGAGCACTGTCTCGCGAACGCGAAGGCTTGGCAGCCTATACTTTTTGCGAATGCGACAGTGCTCTCACGAACGCGATGAACACTGTCGCCCAGCACTTAATAGAATCCAAACACGGGAGTTAGCCAAAAATTCATTTTTCTCAAAAATCAAAAGGTGTGAGGCGATTTTTCAAGAGTCATTTATTCCCCAAAGTGTTGGTAAGTGATTCTAAACCATTTTTTTCCAATTACCCATTACATTTATTGAAGTTTCAACCAAAAATCTAGAGATTTCATGGTAGAATTAGGGGTTAGGGTAGAAACTAGGGATTTCGGGAATTTGGGGATTTAGACCTCAATTTGAGGTCGGATTCCAAAACTTATTATATATTCGGGCTCGGGGATGAATGGGTAAATGGATTTTGGTCTGAACCTTGGGTTTTGACCAAGCGGGCCCGGGGTCGATTTTTCGACTTTGTGGAGGAAAATTTGGGAAATTTAACTTATGCAATATAATTGATTCCTTTAGCAATATTTGATATTATTGAATCATTTTGAATAGATACGAGTAGTTTGGAGGTGAATTCCAAAGAAAAAGCTGTGATTGAGAATTAAGTGGCCTTCGGAGCGAGGTAAGTGTTGTGTCTAACCCTGACTTGAGAGAATTAGGAACCTTAGATTACTTGCTAAGTGAAATTCATGTGAGCGGCGTATATGTGAGGTGAAGAGAACTTATGCGCCGCTAATTTACCTGTTTTCCATGTTTCTCTGTGTTTTTCTTATATTGTCTCATTCCTATGCCTAATTGCTATGTGTTATACTAGTGTTATTCAATTTATCGTTCTTATCATGTTTACGGATTTTCTGGTAATAATTGGGTTTTTATTTCAAAGTTGAGATTGATATTATGGAACCAAATGTTGAAGTAAGGTTTGTACTTGTTATTCTATCTCTCTGTTGTTATTTATGCATTGCATTATGGTAAGGGAGAGCGTTAATGCACGAAGGGTGATGCCGTGCCATATTGTGAGTGTTAATGCATGAAGGGTGATGCCGTGCCATATTGTGAGTGTTAATGCACGAAGGGTGATGCCGTGCCATATTGTGAGTGTTAATGCACGAAGGGTGATGCCGTGCCATATTGTGAGCGTTAATGCACGAAGGGTGATGCCGTGCCATATTGTGAGCGTTAATACACGAAGGGTGATGCCGTGCCATATTATGAGTGTTAATGCATGAAGGGTGATGCCGTACGATGATATGAGAGTTAATGCACGAAGGGTGATGCCGTTCCGTTTCTATTAATTTTATGGTGAAGTTGAGAGTAAAAACACAAAAGGTGATGCCGCGCATCTTTCCTTACTATATTCACTATTCTTGTTGATTCATGGTATATTGACTGCTCCGGTGATCATTCTGTTGTAGTTCTTTATCTTGCATTCCCCTCAGTATGTTCCCCTCCCGACATTTCTTGTTTAGTTCTTCATTTCTATTATTTGTATATACACTGTTAAATTATATAGGTTGATTTGTAGGTGCCTTGCCTTAACCTCGTCACTACTTCATTGAGGTTATGCTCAACACTTACCAGTACATGGGGTCGGTTGTACTGATACTGCACTCAGATTTTGATACCGGCTCGGGTTGATCGAGATTTTGCTATTGGTCCGCTGTCCGGAGACTCAAGGTAGATCTGTGGGCGTTCACAGACCTTGAAGTCCCCGTCTATCTTTTCTGTTCTACTGTTTCTTTCATTCAGACAGTTGTATTTCTTTCAGACTATTACTTATAGTAAATTCTAGAATGCTCATGAATTGTGACTCCAGATCCGGGTGGTAGTAATTAATACAGTTTTATGATATTCCGCACTCATTATATTTCATCTTAGTTAATTATTGTTAATTACTGAATGGAAATAAGTAATTGGTTTAATTATTCTCTATCGTTGGCTTACCTAGCAAGTGAAATGTTAGGCGCCCTCACGGTCCCGTCGGTGGAAAATTTCGGGTCGTGACAGACCTTGACTCCCTGAAGCACTGTGAGAAGTCTGAAGTGCTGAATAAAATGTCTTGGGAGGATGACCCCTACCATAAGTACTCATGCATCCAGATGAGGCACCTCTGAAATTACCGGAATGACGGGGCTTCTTATCTGACACTAACCCTCTCTCTTGTGAAAGAACCATCTCGATCCGCCTGGTGACATTAGCTGCCATCTGAAAAGAAATCTCACTCCCTGTCTCCTTGGTCATCTGTAGCTTCATAGGTTGAACGAGTCCATCAATGAACCTCCTCACCCTTTCTCTCTCTCTCTCTCTCGGTAGGAAGTAGAAGAAGAGCATGACGGGCTAGATCCACAAAACGGGTCTCATATCGAGTGACTGGCATACTTCCCTGCTGGAGATGCTCAAACTGCTTGCGGTAATTCTCCTTCAGTGTGATAGGAAGGAACTTCTCCAGAAATAGCTTCGAAAAGTGCTCCTAGGTAAGTGCAGGCGAACCAACTGGTCTAGTAAATACATTATCTTTCCACCACCTCTTGGCAGAACCAGTCAACTGAAGCACAACAAAATCAACCCCATTGCTTTTGACTATCCTCAAGTTCTGCAATACTTCATAGCAACGGTCAAGAAATTCCCGTGGGTCCTCAGAAGGTGTACCATTGAAATGGATTGGAAATAGCTTGGTAAACTTGTCCAACCTCAACAAAGCCTCAGAAGACAAAGCAGGCATATCACCGGCCTGTGCTGCAATAACTGGTTGAACTACCTCAACTGTATGGGCTACTGGAGCCTGATATTGGGGTGTTGTCTGCCCTGAAGTGGGAGTAGTGGGAGTTTGTGTTCCTCCCCCAGCATGTGAGACAGTTGGTGCCATTGGAAATGTAGTATTTTGGGCCACACCCTCCATTAGGCTCACCAAACGGACTAGAGCGTCCTGAAGTACTGGAGTAACTATGAATCTTTTCGGGACATGAACTGGTCCAACATGTACTGTCTGAGCTGGAACCTTTGCTTCGAAATCCACCCGAAGCTCCACAACAGGTGTTGCTGCTCGAGCTCGAGGCTAGGCCCTACTTCTGCCTCTACCTCGGCCTCTGGTGCGACCTCGACCTCTGCATATGCCCCTAGTCATAGCTGTCACTGGGGTTCTTGCTCCTGTCCAGCTGTAGACGCAATGCGTGTTCTCGCCATCTACGAGAGGACAGGAATAGAAGAGTTCAATTGTCAATGATAGAATTATATCGCACGACAATGTAGAATATAAGTGAAATTGTTCCTAAACTCCATAGACTCTAGAAAATAAGTACAGACGTCTCCGTACCTATCCTTCAGACTCTACTAAGCTTGCTCGTGGCTCGTGAGCCCTATGTAACCTAGTTCACTGATACCAATTTGTCATGACCCGAAATTCCCACCTTCGGGGCCGTGATGGCGCCTAACATTTCACTTGCTAGGCAAGCCAACATTAGAATAATATTAGTCATTTTAAAATAAATTTTAAATTAATTAATAACAAAGAAACAAATGCGGAAATAAAGTCTAAAATAGAGTGAATAATCCATAATAATAGCGATGTCTAAATACCATCCCAGAACTGGTGTCATTAGTGCACGAGCTACTAGAATAATACAAATAAAGGTCTGAATAAAAATGAAGTTGTCTGAAAGAAATACACATCTACGATAAAGTGGAAGGGGACTTCATAATTGCAAACGCCATGCAGTTATAACTTAAGTCTCATGCGAATAGCTGAATCCGAGCAAATCTACTGTACGTCACTGAGACCAACTCCAGTATCTGCACAAGGAGTGCAGATTATAGTATGAGTACAACCGACTCTATGTACTAGTAAGTGCCAAGCCTAACCTCGATGAAGTAGTGACGAAGCTAAGACATGTCACTTATATTAACCTGTACGCAATAATAATAATAACAACAATACTAGAAATAAAACACGTAAGTCATTTCAATAGCTGAAGCCAACTCGGCAGTCATAACCAATTATAATTTAAATCACTTACCTTTGCGGCGTGCAACCCGATCCCGCAATATATTCATATTCAATTCCGTTGCGGCATGCAACCCTATCCCACAATATATTCATTTTGAATTAATCTTGTTGCGGCGTGCAACCCTATCCTCAATATAACTTTTCAATCAATTCTGTTGCGACGTGCAACCCACTCCTCCAATATATTCATTTTAATCAATTTTGTTACGGCGTGCAACCCCCTCCTCCAATATATTTACTTTTATTTCTGATGCGACGTGCAACCCGCTCCTCCAATAATATAACTTACCAATTCTTATAACATAAATTATTCCAATAAATGTAACAATTAATATGAAATTATAAGACAACAAGCATACAATAATTATGATTTATTTAGAAATAAGTGATGACAAGTAGCAATTAATTATGGAAATTAAGGAAGAAATAGACATTTTAATAATTAGTATGTTAAATGTCAAGTAGCAATCAAGTCACATAAATCAAATAAGCATGTAGCAATTATAGCATGGATTCAAGGCATAATATTGGGTAAGGAATATGAGAGAAATAATTAATATAATAATTAATTCATGATTTAAAACAATTTATAATTTTCAAATAATTAGGCAACCAAATAATTTGACGACATATAGACACTCGTCACCTCGGCATACGTCATTCACATGAATTCCATATGAGTTTACTAATTTTCGGATTAAAATCCAAAATTTATTTTAAAATTCGACAGTGGGATACATGTCTCGAATCCCGAAAAAACTCACGAAATATGAACACCCGTTCCGATACGAGTTCAACCATACAAAAATTATAACAGATTGACCTTCAAATCTTCATTTTATATTTTTGGAAGATTTTATAAAAATCTATTTTCTCTTCCATAAATTCACAGATTCATGATGTAAAATAAGTATAGAATCATGAAATATAATCAATATAGGATAATAAACACATACCCCAATATTTTTCCTGTGAAAATTGCCCAAATATTGCTAAAATCCGAGACTCAAAACTAAACAATGAGTAAAAATGGCAAAACTCCCCGTTTTATGGGGGTTTTATGTCTGTGGCACCACATATGGCATGGAGCGCTGCCTGTGGCGCCGCTTCTAAAACTTCAGAAGTTCCAGCGCTAGGGATAGGGTCCCACGCTACCCTGGACGCTGACGACGACGGAAAATATTTTTCGATATGGAAGTTGGCATAACTCTCTCATACGATGTCCGAATTCAACGATACTACTTTTGCTATGGCTCCAAAATTTCAATATGGATTTAATGCTTCAACTAAAATTGAATTTGGATCTCATTTTCTTAATGTGGTACCACTTATTCTTGAAGAAACGACGTCGAAATATTCTAGAATATCCAAATTAAATTCCGTTAACCATCCGAAATCCACCCGAGGCCCTTATGAGCTCAACTAAATATTCCAACAAGTCCCGTAACATAATACAGACTTACTCCGAGTCTCAAATCAGATCAAATAACGTCGAAATTACAACTCACTCCTCGATTCCGACTTATCAGTTTCAAACTTTTCACATTACAAAACCCGTGCCGAAACATATTAAATGAATCCGGAATAATTTTAAATTTGGCGCACAAGTCATAAATGACATAACGGAGTTATTCCAACTCTCGGAATCTCAATCTGAGTCCGATATCGATAAATTCAAATCCGCGGTCAAACTCTGAAAATCTTTAGCCTTTAGATTTCTAGTTTCCGTTAAATGTCGATAATTTGAGCCAGGGACTTCCGAATCAAATTACGGGCATACGCCCAAGTACCAAATCACTATACAGACCTACCGAAATTGTCAAAATACTAATCCGAGTATGTTTACTCAAAATATTAACCAAAGTCAACTCAGTTAAGTTTTAAATCTTTATTTCACATTTTAATCACTTTTTCACATAAAAACTTTCTGGAACAAATTTATGGATTGCGCACGCAAGTCGAAGAAAGATGAATGGTGCTATTCAAGGTCTCAAATCACAGAAACGAATATTAAATTTAAAGATGACCTTTCGGGTCATCACTGGGAATGTTTATGATTCTCAGTACGTCTCATTCTTATGACTATTACAAATTTCCTCCGAAAAGTAATTATGCCTCAGTTCCATGAATAGTTGTAGAACTTCTATTCTCTCAGTTATGACAAATTATTTTATTATGAATACTTATTCCAGTCGAGTCCTATTTAGCATTTCAGTATCATGTAGCCCAGTGGGGTTCAGTATTTCAGTATCATATATTGTAGTATGATTCTGAGTTTCTTATTTTAAATCCTGAACGTTGAACACATGTACTTGGGCTTGGGGCCATAGTTCATGCTTTATGCATATTTGGGCTCTAGGCTGTAGTTTATGCTTTATTCATCTTTGGGCCTGAGGCCATAGTTATATATACGTATACTTGGGCCTGAGGCCGTAGCTTGTGCACATATATATTGGGCATGAGGCCGTAGTTTTATCAGATAAACAAGTTGTTCATCATTCAGAAGAGGGAGTATTCATATCCTTACTTCCTTGTTCAGTTATCAGTTTATCGGTTATCAATTCTCATTTATCAGTTATTAGTTCAGTTTCAGTTTCAGTATTTACAATTCTTTCCTTCACTTGTTTTACATACCAGTACAATTCAAATGTATTGACGTCTCTTTTTGCCCGGGGCCTGCATCTCGCGATGCAGGTAACGATTTATAGGTTGACAACTCTGCTTGCTCGTATCAGCTATTGGTGAGCCCCAGATTTTTCGGGACATTATCCCTCTTTTCTTCCAGTCTTTATAGTATTCAGTTAATAAGGTATACCGGGGATCTTATCCCGATAAACAATTAGCATTTCAATATTTTTTAGAGGCTTCATAGACTATAGTCCAGTCAGTCAGATAGTAGCATGCTTTTATGTGTTAGCCTTGTCGGCTGCTCGTTTATACTTGCAAACTTTTTAAGTACTTTCCGCATTTATGATATTTCAGTCAGAATCTTTAGTAGATCGGCAAGTTGCATGTTTATATTCAGCTTACAATTATACCACATGTTGATTCAACCATCCAGTTGGTTCCGTTGGTCACACGCAGTTAGGCACCGAGTGCCGTGTTACGCCCATGCCATGGTTCGGGACATGACAAATGTTTTACCAACAAAGCAAATATTATTAACATTAATCCTCGTATTAAACATAGTGATCGCGAGCAAAGATAAATTAAAAGTTAAAAATAATTACACCAGCTTGTTTTGTTGTACGCATTTTGAAATTATATATTTGGTTAAATATACACTCATATATTTAGCCTAATGTTTCCCTCGGAATTCGACCAAAATGATCAACTACTCGATTTCTTCAAGCCATTGGAGTCAATAATTTTTTCTATATAAAAGATTATAATTTTTATTATATTTGTTTTTTAATTTATTGACGTTGCTTCCGCTATATTTCGACAACGCATGTATTGCGAACTGGAATAGCACATGAAAATTCAGAAAGATGTCTAGTACTATACATTATCATCGCACTATTTTTTTTCTTCTACTTGTAAATGCATTATGCTTGGATTATCTAAAGGCTTAACTTATTAATTAAGCTTCTAAAAGCCACTAATTAAAGGGACTACTTTGTAACTAAGATGCTTAGGAATTACTTTATGTTAATTAAGATGCTTAATCTACTTTCCCAAGGTTGTATCACACAACACTCTAATATATGTAGGTTAATATTTCTCTGCATGAAATAAAAGGAGAGCAAAGAATATTACAAAAATCGATGTTGTTGATTCACACCATTAGTTTTTCTAAAAGAGCATCAATATTGTCTCGTATGATATTGTTGTTGAGTCACATCATAGATAGATTACTTTTAATAACGATATAAATATTGAGTTTGTGTACGGTCAAAACCGATTCTCAGTCACAATAGCCGGTCGAGACAATGGCGTTTCAATCGAAGGGTATCCACATGACAAGCTCGAACGAATTCCAAAGTAGGGACGTCGAGCTTCACGCTATAAACGGCAAAACTCGATATCATTATCGAGCCCGTGTTCGAATCGAACTACGGGGCAATACCGATCGATACGGGCCCCGAGTATCGATGCCTCAAGGCAGAACCGAGCTCGAACAAAACTGGGGGTTCGACCTAACACCGAGCTCGAGCCAGTGCCAAGCTCACAGACAAGAGCCGTTACAACCGCACCGAGGGAGAGAATCTTGGCGAGAATCAAATAAGAGACAAACCATCATGGGTCCTCCACTATATGCATTATTTTATTATATTGTTATAGATAAAATATCTATCCTCTACTATAAAAAGGGGGATAGACTGCAATAGAGGCAAGCTCTCCAAGATACATTAAGATTTCATTGTGCTTGTTTTTCTAATTCATTTCAGTCTTCCCGTCCATCATTCCCATTTTATAGCAAAAATACTTGTATTGTCATTTTGTATCAAGGGGATTCGCATACCCTTAGAACCATATCTAATTTAACGTTATCCGATTTTTTGGGTAAACAGTTTGGCGTCCACCGTGGGGCTAAGGGTAACAGTGATTGTTTGATATAAATATACAGTACGCTCTAGCTTACAACTTCAAAATGGCTCTATCTATCGACCTCGAAGCCAGCCTTCAAGATGAAACCAACAGCTTATCGGTTATCAATTCTCATTTATCAGTTATTAGTTCAGTTTCAGTTTCAGTATTTACAATTCTTTCCTTCACTTGTTTTACATACCAGTACAATTCAAATGTATTGACGTCTCTTTTTGCCCGGGGCCTGCATCTCGCGATGCAGGTAACGATTTATAGGTTGACAACTCTGCTTGCTCGTATCAGCTATTTGTGAGCCCCAGATTTTTCGGGATATTATCCCTCTTTTCTTCCAGTCTTTATAGTATTCAGTTAATAAGGTATACCGGGGATCTTATCCCGATAAACAATTAGCATTTCAGTATTTTTTAGAGGCTTCATAGACTATAGTCCAGTCAGTCAGATAGTAGCATGCTTTTATGTGTTAGCCTTGTCGGCTACTCGTTTATACTTGCAAACTTTTTAAGTACTTTCCGCATTTATGATATTTCAGTCAGAATCTTTAGTAGATCGGCAAGTTGCATGTTTATATTCAGCTTACAATTATACCACATGTTGATTCAACCATCCAGTTGGTTCGGTTGGTCACACGCAGTTAGGCACCGAGTGCCGTGTTACGCCCATGCCATGGTTCGGGACATGACAAATGTTTTACCAACAAAGCAAATATTATTAACATTAATCCTCGTATTAAACATAGTGATCGCGAGCAAAGATAAATTAAAAGTTGAAAATAATTACACCAGCTTGTTTTGTTGTACGCATTTTGAAATTATATATTTGGTTAAATATACACTCATATAAAAGAATCATTTTTTTGTCCCGTTTCTTACGTTCTCTATTTTTTGAGCTGGTGCCATTTTCTTCGACTAATATACAAGAAGAATCAATGTTACAAAAGAGTGACGTCCTTCTGAATTTTCTGTTTCATTTATTGAGCTCTAGTGTTGTAGTATATATTTTATGCAAGATTGAACTATTAATACTTGTAATGTGAAACAAGCTATTAATTGAGATACTTTCTGAGGCAAACATGTCAAGATAAAGTTAAAACGACTAATTCAGGAACAATCGTAATAATTTGATCATAGTAATAAAGCTATTAAGATTAACACAAAAACAAAGTCTATGGTTAATTTGTCTGCTTCTGGTAATGACATCAAATCAAGATTGTTGCCTGTGTGCATTGACAGAATCAGAAACATCAAAATATAAAGAAATTTAACATAATATATATATGTATATATATGTATATATATGTATGTGTGTGTGTGTAATTTTGAGGCAAATAAAGGTGGCTCCCCTACTGCTTGTGTGTACATTTGTTTGGCCTTGTTTGTACATAGTCCTATTGCTTTATTTGTACATAGTCCAATTCTTTATCATAACTTGTTTGAATCCGAAAAATCGTTTGTAATTTTCTACTAATAAGTCAAATCATTGGTTCTATAACAGTTTTTTCTTTCTATGGTGAGTTAGAGGGATGTACCGATAAATATCACCCCCTCTCTTATCCCAATTAGTCTTAGACTGATCAAATGAAAATTGAAGAGTGTATACTTAGACTTTTGATTTAACTCACATCCACTAACAATATAATGAAAATTTACACTTGTAGTTGAACCTAATGTAGTAGAAGGTTAGTCACCTTCTTTTTTAAGTTACTAATTTAACTTGTTATATATAATTACTTTTTAAGTGAGTTGATGGTATAGAAAAGAACGGCTTTCTTCAAGGAAGTGTCCCATATGATATTATATTAGTAAAGAGCCCTTGATCTTAGATAAAGTGATTTTAGTGGCACAAGAAAATTTTTACCAAAGAGTTTCAGAAAAAAGAAGAAGAAGTAGACATACAAAGAAACTAAGGGGATTCAATATCTAATATATTTACGCATACAAAAAATTCAATCTTACACAGGGTATAATGTTTCGGCAAAGCACCTCCTAGCGGCTAGCTGGCTAGCTCCGCCAATGGATGACCTAATACAACAACAATATACCCAATATTATCCCACATTGTGGGGTCTGGGGAGGTTAGTGCGTACGCAGACGTTACTGAGGATAGATAGGTTGTTTCTAAAAGACCCTCAGTATAAATACCACATTAATCGATGGATGACCTAATGTGGTAGAAATTCTATACACTAACTATTAAACCCTAGAATTTCACCGGTCCATGTGTAATGAAAGAAAAGCCTCTAGTGAGGAGGTTAAGCCAATTCTATATATAAGTATCCTAAGCAATCTCTTCTCTCCCCAGTACAACTCTTTTCCTCCTCTTGCTTTAATTTGCTTCTCTCCAAAACCCTAATTTGACTCACTTGTTTTCTTGGAAGGCTTTTCTTTTCAAAAGATTTACTAACTAACTCAACAACTTGGTAGTTTGTTTAGGTTAATTATTTTTTTCCTCTGTCCCTATTTTAATTTCTTGAATATTGAATCATTTGTAACTGAATCTTCAAAACCCTTTCCTTTTGTTCATTCCCTTCTGCTCCTTTCCTTGATCAATTTTTATTCCTTATCCCCAAAATTTATAGATGAAGATTATGTCTTAGTGAAATATTCGATGGTTTTCTTTGATCAGCAAAGGCGGATTAGAATTTGAAATTTGTATAGGTTTCAATTTTTATATATATTTATATATATGTGTGTGTGTGTGTTCCGTGTTAAAATTTAGTTTTCTTCGCTTTCGTCCACAGGACTCTATACCTCTTGTTATATAAAAAGTTTTACGGTTTGTTTCTTTTGACGTCTATTAATTCTTATGGATCTATACGTTTAGATTGACCTGGAGATCTTACCTTTGAATATCTTTAGCCTGTTATGTTTAAGGGTGGAACTAGGGTGGCGAAAGGAATTCATTTAAACCCTCTTGGTCAAAAATTACACTGTATATATAAGGTTTAAATTAATTTTTATGCATAAATTATAGACGTTGAACCCCTTTGTCTTGTTTGTGTGTTTACCTTTTAATATTCCGAATTCGCTTGGTTAAAATTCTGGGTCCACTGCTGATTATGTCATCCAGTTCGAATTTGGCCCTTTTTCCTTAACTGGATCGTGCATTGATTGACATACAGTTGTTACTTGCAGCTGCACCATTATCAAGATTCACATAGAAATCATGTGGGGCAGAAAACATAGGTTCTAAAAATATGCTCCCCACGTTGTTTAAACATGAGAATCTTGATGATGCTGCATCAACAAATAATGACTTCTTTCTCTAAGAAAATGGCAAAAGAGAATCGTTTGTTCATCTGATTTTATGAGGTAATTCATTTGGATTGTGAATTTATGTGCTTAATACTGCCTTGGTTATCAATTTCTATAAGGCTCCCCCTCCTTACTTTTTGTTCTTTAGGCGTTTGATAAAGTTATCTCTTTCGAGCCGTGGAACCAGTCACAGTGTAAGCTGCCTACATCACACTCCTTGGAGTGCGGCGCTTTCATGGGCTGCCCATTCGCTTACTGTTTACTGTTTGTTTTTAAGGAATTAATATTGGTCGAATTGCCAATACTGCGTGTGCTGTAATTCCAAGACATTCTACGTTCAATACTTGTAATATTTTGGCCCATCTTGGGAATTTAGATGCCACAGATCAGCATCATGGCATGTATTGAACTTGGTTAAATATTATATAAATTATCGTTTCAAACCTAAAAAAGAAAATGTGATGTATATTGGAAGATGGTGTATGTATTTGTATAGGATTTTCATTATATAATAAGATGATGTATTCTAGCGTGTAAAAGAACTAATTTTCTTTTCACCAGAATATCATTGATAACTCTTGATTTAATATGCTTTGAAAATTGGAATCAGCTAATATTAGATCTGAGAGTTCCATAGGAAAAAGCTTGATAATATAGGGCTGTAGTTGCTTCATCTTCTTATCGTTAATATATACTTTCACGTCGTTTTCATATTTTTCTTTTTGTTTCTCCTTGTTGGATTGATGGAGAGAGAAAGAATCAATCCCTTATATTAATATAAAGGTTTTGTTTTTGACAAATAACCAAGAATCCTCGATTTAGTGAGAGAACTCATTTGAAATACTTCGTAGCAATTATGTATATTGAATTAATCAAATATTTTTAAAGTAAACCATGAAAGGATTGATAGTACATTAGAATAATTTCAAATCCAAGGTCTTTCGCACACAACTGCAGACAGATTAAACAACTGTACTTTTTAAACAACCGTACATTTTAATGATAGATCTTGCTTTTTAAATAACTTTTAAAGATAGATCTCAACGGAGCTTCTTAAACAATTGTATTTTTTATTGGGAGATCTTATGAGTATTGTTTTCAAAAATTTCAAACATGGTAAAGGCCGTAATTTTTATATGTACAATGAGATCTTATTCGTGTTTTTCAGGTTATAACATGTATTGATCTCTTCAAACATTTTAATGTGATCTAAAAGAAATTCGTAGAATATTGCTTTTGACAAGGCCAATAAATTCTCTTTAATTTCTGTCACGACCCGAAATCTCACCTGTCGTCGTGATGACGCCTATCTCAATACTAGGCAAACCGACAATCTCAATAAATCACAAAATCTTTTAAGTTTGAAAACATAATATCTAAATCCACCAGAAGAAAACTCACAAATACATATATAATTACTCCCCAAAACTCGGTGTCACTGAGTACACGAGCATCTAAATGAATAAAGGTCTGACTGATAAAATCACTGTCTGAAAATATAGAACATTACAATAACTAAAAAGGAAGGGAGTCAAAGTCTGCGGACGCCAAACAACTACCTCGATAATCTCCACAGAATAAATTCCAAAATCTAGCAACCGCCATATTCGGGAGCACCTGGATCTGCACACGAGGTGCGGAGTGTAGTATGAGTACACCCAACTCAATAAATAACAAGACTAACCTTTGGGCTGAAAGTAGTGACGAGCTCAGCAGGTACAGTCTAGTATAGAAATAACAATACAAAAATGTAGGCATGCTTTCAAGTTCAACAGTTATTCTCAGTACAAATAAAATAGATCAATTCTGAACAATTTAAGGAATATGACATCTCTGTATCTACATGCTAATGTACATACTGTATGTGATGCACCTTAGTGAAAACTCTGTGTACTCACGATGTAAAATACTCAATCACTCAGTATTGTATATGGCCAGTTCAACCCAGGGAAGATCCATCCCAAATATACATGTATATCCATCAACTGACAGTCAGTCACTCAGTACTATATAAGGCCAAACCAGCCCGGGGGAAGATCCATCCCCAAATATAACTGATTCAGATACGATCCATGTCCAGGAAAAATTCATCCCTCTTAGAGACTAAATGCCATCACGACGTCTGTAGTGGAATTTTGGGTCGTGACATTTTTAAACCAAAACAAAATCACGTCTTTAAGGCTTTGTGCCTAAGCTCATATGGATGAAATCACTATCGAATTGAGCTATTACATGAAATCACAAAATTTGCTTAGAAATAATAATTTTCAGATTTCTCTATATGTGATGACATAAGAATCTAATATATATATATATATATATATAACGACGAATATCTTGATAAACTTTCTAGAATATAATTTTGTGTACGTTACTGCATGTCAACAATTCCTCTATCTCTTTGTTCGTTCGTCGTGCGTTATTTTCAATGACTCGTCCTGCTATGATAAGCTTACTTTACTGGGTATCTTTTTGGGCAGATTATATATTTGGTCGGTTGTCGAAAAATAATTATAATCGCTAGTCAAATATATAAAATTATATATATATATATATTATATATTAATATATACAAAATATATATTTTATCAACTATTATTTTTTTCAACGGTTATACTATGTGTTTTCCCTTTTTTTTCTTTTTCCTTCATTCGTTATTTTATCAGCTATTATATATATATGATACATAATTAATGTATATTTGGTTAACGGATGTAATTATTTTTGTCCAACCGGCTAAATATGTAATTTGCCCATTTAATTTTAAGAAGATCAAAAAATCAAATTAAACAAGGTGCTTCTGAAAATTAATATGAATAAGCTTAAAGTGCGAATATACTACTTGTTCCCAACACTAAAAAGGGGGAAAAAATGAACTAGCTACTTGAATAAAATAATATATTCTTCCAACTCTTTAGACTTTTTAGCCTAGCTAATTATTTTCCCCCCTAATTTCTTTTGGTGAAGTTGGGCTCATGAATTGGGGAAAAGAAAAGAAAAAAAAAAGGGTACTAATGAGATCTATTGCAACGCCAATCATAGGCAATTGCTGGTTAGCCATGATATGAGAAAACTTGTTCAAAACATTGTCACCATATTAGCTCTAGAGTTAGAGTTATTTCATTGACAAATTATCAAGAATTAATCCTTGATTTAGGAAGAGAATCTACATGTACTTCTAATGTCTTTTAGTTTGTATTGGACTACTCATACATTTTTTAAAAATATCATGAAGAGAGTATAGTAGAGTAATATCAAATTTTACATATAGTGCATTGTCTAGATCAGCAACTGACTCACTATATAAGAAACATTAAATAACAATTACTGACAATTGTATCTTTTAACGAGAGATTTCACGAGTGCACGTCAAGATCAACAATTGATTCACTGCTTAAAAATATTAAATAACTGCTGACTACTATACCCTTTAACGAGAGATTTGATGAGTGTTTTTAACAACGTATTCACATATACTAAGGATTCGAAGTTCAAATATCTCAAATTTCAATATTTAGGCACTAAGCAAGGGTTAAACATAAGTTGACAACTATACATTTTAATTACTTCTATAAGACTATAACTCTGTAGTGTAAGATCTTATGCGTGTTTTTTATGTTATAACATGTATTAAATTCTTCAATTCTAGTCCAAGAATATGCAGTTGCAGCTTTTGTTCCAGATTAGTAACTAATATCATAAAATATCTATTATTATTTACTCCATTGTCCTAACATCATGCTTCATCGGAACTTTCATTGTCCATATAATTTTTTTTTTTTTAAACCCTTCCCAAATTAGGAAAATCTATAGTGTTTCCACAATTCCCCTCTGACTCGAACCCAGGACCTAACGGTCGTAGGTGGAAGTGCTTTTAACAACTGAGCAAGCCTCACTTGTAATTGTCCATATAATTAAGAATACATAATTATTGGCCACTTGGCTGGAAAAGTGGACGCCGATCAAAAAAGCGTGTTCCCTCTGCATGTTAAAGAAAGAAAAGAAGATCAAATTTAATAATGCATGATACAGATATAATGAACTTTAAAAAAGATTTTAACTTAGGTGTGAATTGAATCTATAGTCAGTTCAACTCGGACGCTGTAGCAGTGTGAAAGCTTTATAAACTACAATTTACAGCACATGTAAAATATAGAGATACTTTGTAGTAGCAAGAGCCCACAGTTTATATGTATACAACCTTAAATAGCAAAATATAAAAACAAATAAAAGTTAAATC
This sequence comes from Nicotiana otophora, assembly GCA_000715115.1. Lineage (NCBI taxonomy): Eukaryota > Viridiplantae > Streptophyta > Magnoliopsida > Solanales > Solanaceae > Nicotiana > Nicotiana otophora. The sequence goes on from AWOL01S0018058.1 coordinate 18,582, forward strand.
AATCAAACTAATGAGGAAGAATAGCTTGATATATACCACTTCAATTTGTTATCATTTTTCCTTTTTATCTTGTGCACATTAATGATAGAGAGATAGGACCTGTGTTTTTGCTTAATCGAAAACATATTATATATGTAACATAACTTGTTGGAATAAAATTGAGGTGCGTTAAGGACATTGTTCTTAAGAGTATTTTACCCACACAGTGATGAATAAAATTAGGCATATCGATTTCTCAAGATTTAACAAGCTCTTCCACTTATTAAACTGAGAATAGAATTAGCAGAAAATTCAAAGAAAAAACTCAGCCAGGAAAAAGAAGAAGATTCAGAAAGTTATGTCAACAAGTCTCTAAATACCTTGTATGTATAGGCGTTGCCCCAACTGCTAGTTAACAACTAGATAACGGCTAGTTAATGACTAGTTTGACTCTATTAAATCTAAAATAATTTATTAAATAATAAATAGATGTAAAACTGATATTTCAAAAAAGAAAAAAAATTCAAATCAAAATGATGGATATTCCCTTTTGAAATACCACTAATTTTTCAACATAACTATCCGTTAGAAAAACAATTTCTTTAATTGCAAAGAATAAAGAGTAAAACCATCCATATTGTGCTATTCAAGCAAGAGACATTAACTAGTGGATAACCACTAAAGATACGAGCTTTGGTATTGGACGAGTCTCCAATTTCTAAGGAGGCTTAATAACTTAATTAAACTCCTAAAAGTAAGTACTTGAAAAAAATATTTTGCAGCTAAGATGCTTGAGGGATTACTTTTATGCCAATTAAGATGCATAATTAACTTTCCCAAGGTTGAATCACGTAAATAAATAGCATAGTAAACTGAAGTTGTGCCAGAACTAAGGGTGGCATATGAGTCGATTAGGACTGGGCCCGGCCCAGGATCACAAGCCCTAATGGGAGGTGAGCCTAAACGATCATAACCAGATAGGACCGGGACCATGGGGAGGTGAGCTGGTTAGTGGGCCGGTCCCATAGGCGAGGCCCGCGAGACCGGGACCGACTGGGAAGTGGGCCGGTTCAAGCTGTCCTAAATGGGCCTATCCGGGCCCAACGACTAATATTTTTTAAAAACAAATCTGCCACATTATAGCCGTTATGACATTTAAAATATGGCTGTTTTACTTGCCAAAATAGCCGTTGGCTATTTATAAAATAGTCATTTAACCCCCAACTTTATTTTAACCCCAGTTTTTTTATAATTACATTTATATATATATACTATACTATATATACATCTTATATCGAATATAGCTTTTATTACGCTAAAAAGCAATAATTATATCTTCTCGTCCGCTATTGATGCTAAGTCACATAACAACCGACAAATTATACTTTAATTTTACGTTAATAATAGTATAATAATATTTCTTGTATGATATTATTACTGAGTCAGATCACGACTGATAAATTATCGTGACCGTATCAACCACCAAATAAATCTAGAGGAGAATATATATTTTTTTTTATGATTCTCCACTTTGAAATTGGTTGTAGGGTTCAGTTGAAAACTTGAGGCCACAAAAATTTAAAAGGTAAAAGTAAGATGAAAAATAGAGGTAAAAGTTAGAGGGTTGAGGTCATTTGGCTTAAAAAAAATGTAGAATTTTGTACTAGTCGAATAATACTAAGATGGCATGACTTGACATGAAATTTTGTATTTAATCCATCAAAATTTTACAGATCTGGAACAAACTTAACACACACACACACTAATATTTTAAAGGAAAATGAGTAAACGTAGTAATTAAATATACTCTATCTACGATCTCCTCAGCGAGAACGACAAAGAAGATAGTAAATTTAAAACCTTTACTCTAGCATAAACATATTAAATTGTCCCACAATATTAAATAATGAACTTCTTTATGCCTTTTAAATTTTGCATAGTTCTTCTAAAAGAAAGATTTAAAGAGGACAGAAATATCCAAAGGGTACTAGGTTGTCTGCCATGATTAGGGCAACCTAGGCCTTGAATCTACCCATATATCGGAGTAATTATTCCTCAATTTTTTCATCTAAAAAATAAACTTGGTGGAGTTATATGCTACTCCTATTATCAAACTTAGAGAAAGTGAAAAAAGAATAATATTTTCTCTGCGTTTTCAGCTTCTATTCGAATGAATGATAAAGTCCCATCTTAAAAATATCCTATTAGAAATTCTTTTCTTTTTAATGAGACTTGTATAATGCGAATTTGAATTAGTCGGGACTCTAACAGGAATATCAATCTAGAAACCAAAAATAAAATTAAAAAGATAAATCCTACCTAAAACCTAAACAGTTTACGGAAACGGAGTGTTGTTAAATTTTTTGCTTCTTCAACATCACAAACAATTGAAAAGGAATCATTAATTTCATCTAGAGAAACTAAATATTAATTTAAGTCCGCATATAATTTTCATTAATGTCAAATTAGTGCGTAGGGATAAAAATTTACTCACACACCTGATGTTTTCACATAAACTTAAATGACATAACTACAATTGATTAATATATTATGATTAGTTAGTATACATTTTAACTCATTTAATTATTTAATCGTCATAAATTAACATGGTCTGAACTCAATTTCTGGTACTGTTAATTATTAAAAAGTTGACCACGTCCATTATTTCCCAAGAACGCCGTAAACTTTCACATCATTTGGTTCAATTCTTGTCAAGGTTCAATTCAAATGCCCACATCAGAAATCATGACTTGCTCAAACCAAACAAAAAAACAAATTAAAGTAAAGGGGTAGACACGTCATATCATAGTATTGTATAGGATGATCTTATAATAAGGGTTGTGGTGGAGTGATAAGTATTCTTTAATTAAAGGTTTCGAGTTCAAGCCATGGGTATGGTGTCGCATTTGTTAGAAAACATTTTTACTCTCCAATGTGAAATTTTTTTCGACACGAATTCGAATTTAGACGGGTTACAATATAGATATCGTACGACGGATGTGAAACCCACAAAAAGTATTGTATAGGATGATGCATGCACATAGTTCCTTTCAATTCTTGTGAAGTCACCTGATTGTTAGTTAAGAGAAAAAAGATGCTGAAACAAGAGGCTTACATTTGTACCTTTAGGATTGTTAATTAAGAGGAAAAACAAAATGCTGAAACAAGAGGCTTACATTTGTACCTTTAGGCCTGCATTCTTGCCCAGTGGTATAATGAAAGAATTTTCAGGAAACATTTGAGGTAAAGGTTTAATTTAAAGTAAACACTATCAATCCGGCTGGTATTTAATTTGTATAAAAATTTAATTTACTGACTCATATACCACTAGCTGATCCTGAGTATAATGTTTTACCAACATAGCAAATATTATTAACATTAATCCTCGTATTTTCATACTGATCGTAAAAAATAAAAAAATAAAGGTACTGATCGAGAGCAAAGATAAAATAAAATTTGAAAATAATTACACCAGCTTGTTTTGAAAATAAGTACCCGTTTCTCACGTTCTATATTTTCTGAGCTGGTGCCATTTTCTTCGACTAATATACAAGAAGAATCATTGTTACAAAAGAGTGACGTCCTTCTGAATTTTCTGTTTCATTTATTGAGCTGTTGTGTTGTACTATATATTTTATGGAAAATTGAACTATTAATTAATACTTGTAATGTGAAGCAAGCTATTAATTGAGATACTTTCTGAGGCAAACATGTCAAGATGAAGTTAAAACGACTAAAACAAGAACAATCATGATAATTTGATCATAGTAATAAATAAAAGCTAATAAGATTAACACAAAAACAAAGTCTATGGTTAATTTGTCTGCTTCTGGTAATGACATCAAATGAAGATTGTTGCCTTGTGTGTAGTTACGGAGTAAATATTTCACTAATAGATATCAAAATACAGAGAAATAAAACATAAAAAAGTTTAGGATATATATATATATAAAATAAAGTTTTGACCGGACTACAAAGTGTAATTTTGAGGCAAATAAGTGTCAATTGACAACACTTTGCGTAAGGTGGCTCCCCTACTGCTTGTGTGTACATTTCTTTGGCCTTGTTTGTACATAGTCCCATTGCGCGCTTTATTTGTACATAGTCCAATTCTTTATCATAACTAGCTTGAATCCGAAAAATCGTTTGTAATTTTCTACTTATATATGTCAAAGCATTGATGCTATAACAATGTTTTCTTTCTATGGTGAGTTAGAGGGATGTACCGATAAATATCACCCTCTCTCTTTATCCCAATTACTCTTAGACTGGCCGGTCAAATGAAAATTGAAGAGTGTATACTTAGACTTTTGATTTAACTCACATCCACTAACAATATAATGAAAATTTGCACTAGTAGTTGTGAACCTAATGTAGTAGAAGGTTAGTCACCTTCTTTTTTAAGTTACCAATTTAACTTGTTATATATAATTACTTTTTAAGTGACTTGATGGTATAGAAAAGAAGGTGATTTTAGTAGTATAGGCAGAATTTTTATCAAGGAATTTCAGAAAAAAAGAAGAAGTAAAATGCAAAGAAGTTAAAGAAATTCAACATCTAATATATATATATCCAAAAAAATTGGATCTTACACATAGTATAATGTTTCGGCGAAAAACCCAGTAGCTCCGCCAATGGATGACCTAATGTGGTAGAAATTCTATACACTAACTATTAAACCCTAGAATTTCATTGTTCCATGTGCAATGAAAGAAAAGCCTCCAGTGAGGAGGTTAAGGCAACTCTATATATAAGTATCCTTAGCAACCTCTTCTCTCCTCAGTACTACTCTTTTCCTCCTCTTGCTTTAATTTGTTTCTCTCCAAAACCCTAATTTGACTAACTTGTTTTCTTTGGAAGGCTTTTCTTTTCAAAAGATTTACTAACTAACTCAACAACTTGGTAGTTTGTTTAGGTTAATTATTTTTTCCTCTGTCTCTACTTTAATTTCTTGAATATTGAATCATTTCTAACTGAATCTTCAAAACCCTTTCCTTTTGCTTATTCCCTTCTGCTCCTTTCCTTGATCAATTTTTATTCCTTATCCCCAAAGTTTATAGATGAAGATTATATCTTATTGAAATATTTGATGTTTTTCTTTGATCGGCAGAGGTGGATCAGAATTTGAAAATTTTGTAGGTTTCAATATATATATATATGGAGTATATATCTATGTTCCGTGTTAAAATTCAGTTTTATTCGCTATCGTCCACAGGACTCTATACCTCTTGTTATATAAAAAGTTTTACGGTTTGTTTCTTTTGACATCTATTAGTTCTTATGGATCTATACGTTTAGATTGAACTGGAGATCTTACCTTTGAATATCTTTAGCCTGTTATGTCTAGGGGCGGAACTGGGATGGCAATGGGGATTCATTCAAACCCCCTTGGAAAAAAATTACACTAGGTTAAAATTAATTTTTATGCATAAATTGTAGATATTGAATCCCCTTGTCTTATTTGTGGGTTTACTTTTTATTATTTTGAATTCGCTTGGTAACATTTTTGGCTCCTACTGATTATATCATCCAATTCTAAGTTCTGACTCCGCTATTGATTATATCATCCAATTCTAAGAATTTGGCCCTTTTTCCTTAACTGGATCGTGCATTGATTGATATACAGTTGTTACTTGCAGCTGCAGCATTATCAAGATTCACATAGAAATCATGCGGGGCAGAAAACATAGGTTCTAAAAATCTAACCCCAAGTTTTTTGAGCATGAGAATCTTGATGATGCTGCATCAGCAAATAATGACTTCTTTCTCCAAGAAAATGGCAAAAGAGAATCGTTTGTTCATCTGATTTTATGAGGTAATTCATTTGGATTGTGAATTTATGTGCTTAATACTGCTTTGCTTATCAATTTCTATAAGGCTCCCCCTCCTTACTTTTTGTTCTGCGTTTGATAAAGTTATCTCTTTCGAGACGTGGAACCAGTCACTATATAAGCTGACTACATCACACTCCTTGGAGTACGGCGCTTTACTAGATGCACGCGAGATGTTTGGTGTGTCGGACTGCCCATTTGTTTACTGTTTGCTTTTAAGGAATTATTATTGGTCGAATTAGCAATACTTTATGTGCAGTAATTTCAAGACATTCTACGTTCAATACTTGTAATGTTTTGGCCCATCTTAGGAATTTAGATGCTACAGATCAGCATCATGGCATGTATTGAACTTGGTTAAATATTATATAAATTATCGTTTCAAACCCAAATAAGAAAATGTGATGTATCTTGGAAGATGAGGTGTGTATTTGTATAGGATTTTCATTATATAAGAAGATGATGTATTCTGAGCGTGTAAAAGAATTAATTTTCTTTTCACCAGAATATCATTGATAACTCTTGATTTAATATGCTTTGAAAATTGGAATCAGCTAATATTAGATCTGAGAGTTCCATAGGAAAAAGCTTGATAATATTGGGCTGTAGCTGCTTCATCTTCTTATCGTTAATATATACTTTCACTTCGTTTTTATATTTTTCTTTTTGTTTCTCCTTGTTGGATTGATGGAGACAGAAAGAATCAATCCCTTATATTAATATAAAGATTTTTTTTTGACAAATAACCAATAATCCTCGATTTAGTGAGAGAAATCATGTGAAATACTTACTTCATAGCGATTATGTATATTGAATTAATCAAATATTTTTAAAGTAAACCATGAAAGGATTGATAGTACATTGGAATAATTTCAAATCCAAGGTCTATTGCACACAACTGCAGAGATTATATAACTGTACCTTTTAATGATAGATTTCATGAGTGCTTTTTAAATAACGGTATCTTTTAATGATAGATCTCATGAGTGATTTTTATATAACTGTATCTTTTAATGACAGATCTCAAAAGTTCTTCTTAAACAACTGTATCTTTTATTGGGAGATCTTATGAGTATTTTTTATGTTTTATAATTACTAGAGAACTTAAAGAATTTCAAACATGGTAAACGCCGTAATTGTTACATGTACAATGAGATCTTACGCGTGTTTTTGAGGAACATGTATTGATCTCTTCGAACATTTTAATGTAATCTAAAAGAAATTAGTAGAATATTGCTTTTGACAAGGCCAATAAATTCTCTTTAATTTCGAACTCCCAAGATCCTCCTAGGAACTCAGGAAGAGAAATATAATCCAAGAATATGTACTTGTAATTACTTTTGTTGTAGTCTAGTATTATAAGTTGTTATAAACAATAACTAATATTGCCCTGGAAGTATGTTTCATTGGATGAACTTCCGTTTTCCATGTAGAAATGCATAGATCTGTGACAAGTAGGGTTTTATTTTTATTATAAACACAGGGAAAACTATAGAGAGTAAACGGAAATAAGTAATTTCTTGATTAAAACTAATTAATCATTATATTGAAACTAATATTGTGAATGACTGCATGTTAATGATTCGTTGCTAGCTTTGCGGTTGCGGGTTCGGCCGAATCCGGTGAATCCTGACTCCGTCTCCGTCTCCGTCTTTGATTGAAAATTTGAATCATAAGCTTTAAATCCTGACTCCGTTTATAAGTGAATTCGGCTATCCATCGTAGCTTAGGAACATAATAAAATGCCAGACTTGCTAGTCAAGAAGCATAATTATAATAGTTTTGATATTGCCTCCTTTTTCTTATTTTGCTTTTTAATGTTAAGATCCAAACCTAAATAACCAAGTAGGGGGAGAATATATTACCAAAATTATGTTTACCATTTTGTGTGAATAACCTTGAATCAATGGAGCTATGACAAGGATCGATATGTAAATAGAAATTAGCTCCAGAACTACCTATAAATTACAATCATTCCAGTGGAAGTCCTATATATTAGGCGTTAACACTCAGATTTTATTTTGGTTTTCTATTCGATGTTTGATATTTGCATTGGGATTTTATTAAGTTTGGATTCGCATAGAAAAGTTTAATATTAGGAGTAAAATACTCTCTAATAAAGGTGACTGCATACTTATGATATTAAACCGATACCTTTAATTAATGATAAATGGATACATACTGCGGAAGATCGTGATTTAAGATATAAATGACACTTATTAGTATAACACTCTGGATAAGATAAATGACTGCTCTTAGTTACATGTCGACAGAAAGAATAAGAACATGTAATCAATTAATTAGTTGAACGAGCATAGGAATACAATATATATAATTGATTATCTCAATATTTTCTCTCAGTTTATATATGAAAGATGATGTTTTTTTAGTAAAAGAATGCATTCTTAATTGGTTTTGACGGCGGCCACTCCTCAAGTGTTCTTAATTAATGTACTTCTTTTTGTACTTAAGTAATTTTCAGAAACTACTATTGTTTAGTGGTTATTAATTTTTTATAACTACTATATACATAATTACTTTCTATTGTTACTATTAGTTGTTACTATAGTATATTCACATATATTCCCAAAATATAAAAGTAATTATAGAAAATAATATTTTAAAATAATTTTGATTTATACTAAATATGATGTATACCTTTTTTAAATTAACATAGATCTATTGAAGTGGAGAGAGCCCATATTCTCTGTCCTAAACGGCTAAACAGCTTTAAAGTGAATCCTTATTTGTTTTTCCTTTTTCTTGATGAGATATTACTTTTGTATTTTATATATATAAAAAAATAATTAAAAAAAAGTGTCACATATATAACATGTGCTAGTGAGGATCTTTTTAAAAAAACAAAACAAAATATTGGCATCTCAATTTCGGACACTATTATGGGGTAGAACTAAAGGTTACCTACGAGATCGGTTGAACCTAATAGATTTACTCTCAAAAAATTATATTTGTATTAAGGAATTCAGTAGATGTGTACAAAAAGAATCCAATTACTAACATTTGATGTTGTTGTCCTAAAAAGTTTAAAATTCTGGCTCCATCTGCGACGACGTTAATAGACTCTAATTTAATGTAACATATAACTTAGCGTTTAATGTTTTTCTGTTTGAACCTTCCTCAAAGCATCCACCAATAGTGCCAGCGATTAAATTTTTGTTATTTTTATTAGAATATTAATTTAAGTTAAAATGCTATAATATCTATGAAATTTCAGTTGACGCGCGTCCTAAATTAATAACCATGAATAATGACCTTTACGAACCAAAGCTTTTAACTTCATTTCTGAAGGAAGCAGAATTAGAATTTCTCCTAGCCCTTCTTGTTTTAAAATTTCAGTTTACAAATTTTTGAATTATTCTAAAAAAAAAAAAACCTTAATATTTCCATTCCGCTTCCAGATTTTGTTTAGTTTCTTCGTACTAGCATTTAAAGAAAATTTAGCCTAATGTTTCCCTCGGAATTCGACCAAAATGATCAAGTACTCGATTTCTTCAAGCCATTGGAGTCAATAAATTTTTCTATATAAAAGATTATAATTTTTATTATATTTGTTTTTTAATTTATTGACGTTGCTTCCGCTATATTTCGACAACGCATGTATTGCGAACTGGAATAGCACATGAAAATTCAGAAAGATGTCTAGTACTATACATTATCATCGCACTATTTTTTTTCTTCTACTTGTAAATGCATTATGCTTGGATTATCTAAAGGCTTAACTTATTAATTAAGCTTCTAAAAGCCACTAATTAAAGGGACTACTTTGTAACTAAGATGCTTAGGAATTACTTTATGTTAATTAAGATGCTTAATCTACTTTCCCAAGGTTCACACAACACTCTAATATATGTAGGTTAATATTGCTCTGCATGAAATAAAAGGAGAGCAAAGAATATTACAAAAATCGATGTTGTTGATTCACACCATTAGTTTTTCTAAAAGAGCATCAATATTGTCTCGTATTATATTGTTGTTGAGTCACATCATAGATTAGATTACTTTTAATAACGATATAAATATTGAGTTTGTGTACGGTCAAAACCGATTCTAAGTCATAATGGCCGGTCGAGACAATGACGTTTTAGTCGAAGGGTATCCACATGACAAGCTCGGACGAATTCCGAAGTAGGGACGTCGAGCTTCGCGCTATAAACGGCAAAACTCGATATCATTATCGAGCCCGTGTTCGAATCGAACTACGGGGCAACACCGATCGATACTACCGATCGATACGGGCCCCGAGTATCGATGCCCCAAGGCAGAACCGAGCTCGAACCAAAACTGGGGGTTCGACCTAACACCGAGCTCGAGCCAGTGCCAAGCTCACAGACAAGAGCCGTTACAACCGCACCGAGGGAGAGAATCTTGGCGAGAATCAAATAAGAGACAAACCATCATGGGTCCTCCACTATATGGATTATTTTATTATNCCTGATCTTTATCTTCATTGATGCTCGACATCAAAGCCTTCGATGCCCGATGATAAAGTCTGATTAGTCCTCGAAAGATCTGAGGTCGATACAATCGTATGAGGTGGTTCAGAGAAAAATCCAACCCCCCGGCTTTGATAGAGAAGAAACGCAATAAGATCACTATACGCCATAGAGAGGGATGAATTTAGCCAAGGGTGACTTGATACCTTTTGCAGAAATCAATAATCACCGGGTCGACGGGTCCCAGTGTGAATGGATAAGTATAAACACTTAAAAACTCCTCCACGTAAGTGGTAACACTCTCATCGGAAGATGGAATTTGCAACACGACCCCGAAACCCCAGTTGCAGTCTTTTCGGGCGGCTTCGAAGTGATCCTCCGTTATAGAGCACGTATACATTGATACATGTTCAGATCGACCCGGAACGGAGGAAGGATTCTCCACCTTAAAATCGGTCTTCAAAGTGTACGGGCCAGGAACATAGTCATGAACTGATGGCTCCGTCGGCGCCTTATCATCAGACGGCCGTGAGGAAGAAGCTTTCTCCTTCTGAGGTACGGTTTTGAAAGTTTTCGCCATTGATATGAAAGGAAAGAGTGCAAAGGAAGGTGAAAAAATAGACAGTACCAAAATTCTGGTATGGGCGGCCCCGTAGCAGCGAAATAGAGAGGATAAATAAGAAAGTTTGGAAGAAGAGAAGGCGCAAAAGTGGTAAAGGTTGTATGGAAAGACTATTTATAGACTAAGACATGACAGTTCGGTATCAGCGGTGGCTGACCACCATCTGACACACATTAAATGCTTCGGTAAAACGAAGTCGATAGGACAGCTATCACATACGTCAAGATCGGGTTCGATAGATATGTCTGCATATATTTGATCGAGCCACAGGGAAATCATATTGTTCCTTGCCACATCCTTTTCGAGAAACGAGGAGACTATCTGTGTACGGTCAAAACCGATTCTCAGTCATCAAGACCGGTCGAGACAATGACGTTTCAATCGAAGGGTATCCACATGACAAGCTCTGACAAATTCTGAAATAGGGACGTCAAGCTTCGAGCTATAAGACCAATCAACGGCAAAACTCGATATCATTATCGAGCCTGTGTCCGAATCGGACTACAGGGCAACACCGATCGATACAGGCCCTGAATATCGATGCCCCAAGGTAGAACCGAGCTCGAACCAAGACTGGGGGTTCGATCTAACACCGAGCTCGAGCCAGTGCCTAGCTTGCAGACAAGAGCCATTACAACTACACTGAGGGAGAGAATCTTGGCGAGAATCAAGAAAGAGACAAACCATCGTGGGTCCTCCACTATATGTATTATTTTATTATGTTGTTATAGATAAAACAATGATCCTCTACTATAAAAAGGGAGATAGACTCCAATAGAGGCAGGTCCTCCAAGATACATGAAGATTTCATTGTGCTTGTTTTTCCAATTCATTTCAGTCTTCCCATCCATCATTCCCATTTTATAGCAAAAATACTTGTATTGTCATTTTGTATCAAAGGGATTCGCATACCCTTAGAACCATATGTAAATTTAACGTTATCCGATTTTTCGGGTAAATAGTTTGGCGCCCACCGTGGGGCTAAGGGTAACAGTGATTGTTTGATATAAATCTACAGTACGCTCCAGCTTACAACTTCAAAATGGCTCTATCTATCGACCTCGAAGCCGGCCTTCAAGATGAAACCGACAACTTGGCGCCCGGGGCCGGAAGGCTACCTGACGACGGCAACGAGGCTCGAATCGAATAACCCGAAATTCGAGCCGAAGTACCATTGGATATCAATTCACAAATAGCTCTAGAAGCGAATCAGCATTCTGAACCGGAAAGAAGCGTTCAAGGCGGTGCTCGACCTATAGCCCGAGATACCTACAATACGGGGGAAATCGGGGTCAGCTTGCGTATGATTTTCGAAATGTTACAAGCCTAACAAACAGCGATAGCTCAGTTGCAGAGCCGAACTTATATGCAAAGCGGGCCAAACTCCAATCCGCTTCTTCGAGAAGTCACCCCTAGGACAGAGCCCGCCGTAGTGAAATCAAACGAGCAGGAATTGGGGACCGCTCCTGAAATTGCTAAATTGCTCGAGGAACTCACAAAACGAGTCGAAGCCAACGACAAAAAAGTGGAAACATATAACGCTAGGGTTGATCAAATCCCGGGGGCTCCGCCAATGATAAAAGGGCTCGATTCGAAAAAATTCATACAAAAGCCTTTTCCCTCGAGCGCGGCCCCAAAACCAATCCCCAAAAAATTCCGTATGCCCAAAATTCCCAAATATAACGGTACGACCGATCCTAATGAACACGTCACCTCCTACACATGTGCCATCAAAGGCAATGATTTAGAGGATGATGAGATCGAATCCGTGTTGTTGAAAAAGTTCGGAGAGACCCTCGCAAAGGGAGCAATGATCTGGTATCACAAACTTACCACCAAATTCCATCGATTCTTTTGCCATGTTAGCAGATTCGTTCGTAAAAGCACATGCTGGTGCCATAAATATTGCAACAAGGAAATCAGACCTCTTCAAAGTGAAACAAAGGGGTAACAAAATGTTTAGGGAATTAGTATCCCGATTTCAAATGGAACGTATGGACTTGCCACCGGTCGTAGACGATTGGGCCGTACAAGCTTTCACCCAAGGACTGAACGAGCTAAGTTCGACAGCATCACGCCGGCTGAAACAAAATTTGATTGAGTACCTAGCAATAACTTGGGCAGATGTACACAATCGGTACCAATCAAAAATCAGGGTTGAAGATGATCAATTGGGAGTTTCGTATGGGCCCGTACGTCAGAACTACACAACTACTAAAATTCAGAGGGAAATCAATAGAGAACAAAGGTCGAATAGAGACCGATACCAACCGTACGGCACAGATCAGATGAACAACGGTTCACCACGTGATGCGGTTCGGAACAACCGAAGGACTGATCGGGGATAAAATTCTTGGGGACTTATGAGCAAGAGCGGCTTTGATAAATATGCCGATCCTATAGAAGTCCCTCGATTATCGGAGTATAACTTCAACATTGGTACATACACCATTGTATCGGCCATCGGACGTATCAAAGACACCAGATGGCCTCGCCCCATGCAGACTGATCCTACCCAAAGGAATCCTAATCAAATGTGCGAATATCATGGCATCCATGGCCACAGAATGGAAGATTGCAGGCAACTAAGAGAGGAAGTGGCCCGCTAATTTAACAAAGGACACCTTCGGGAATTTCTGAGTGATAGGGCGAAGAACCATTTTATAAACAAGGAATTCGGCAATCAAAACGAGCCAGACGAACCGTAACACGTCATTCACATGATCATCGGCGGCGTCGATGCCCCTCAGGGACCGATGCTTAAACGTACTAAAACATCGATTGTGAGGGAAAAGCGATCTCAAACTCAAGATTATACACCCATAGGGATTTTGTCCTTCAGTGATGAAGATACGGAGGGAATCATCCAACCCCATAACGATGCACTGGTAATATCCGTACTCATGAATAAAACTAAGATTAAGCGTGTGTTAATTGATCCAGGTAGCTCGGCCAATATCATCATATCGAGGGTCGTAGAACAGCTCGTCCTGCAAGATCAGGTCGTACCCGCAACTCTGGTTCTAAACAAATTCAATATAGCATGTGAAACCACCAAAGGCAAGATTACCCTACCAATAAGCGTGGCCGGAACCATCCAGGAAATAAAGTTTCACGTGATCGAAGGTGATATGAGATATAACGCCCTTTTCGGAAGGCCGTGGATCCACAGCATGAGAGCCGTACCCTCGACCCTACTCTAGGTCCTCAAATTCCCAACATCGGGAGGTGTCAAAATAGTGTACGGAGAACAACCGGCCGCAAAGGAAATGTTCTCCGTCGAAGAAGCAAAATCAATATCCTCGTTTTCGCCGATAAAAGGATCAGGTTCAGAAGGAGACATAATCGGAGAGCAGAGCGCCAAATAGCAATCACAGACATCGGCTTCGACCCAGCCAGGTAAGCAGAACATTGAAGAAGATGATGAAGACCGATGGATCCCTCGATCCTTCATAACCCCCGATGATTTCGATGCCACCAAATCAACAATTGAGGAACTGGAGCAAATCATACTGATCGAACACTGGCCCGAACGAAAAGTATACCTGGGAATGGGTTTGAGCCCCCAACTCAGGAAGAAACTCATTCAATTTCTTATCAATAACATCGACTATTTTGCCTGGTCCCATTTAGATATAACAGGGATCCTGCCGGACATAACAGCGCACCAGCTAAGCTTGAACCCTAGGTTCAGACCGGTGAAGCAAACAAGAAGGCCCCAGTCCGAGGAAAAGCACACATTCATAAAGGACGAGGTAACCAAACTTCTCAAGATAGGGTCCATTCGGGAGGTAAAATACCCTGAATGGTTAGCCAATGTAGTTGTAGTACCTAAAAAAGGAAACAAACTTAGAATGTGTGTGGACTATAAGGATTTGAACAAAGCATATCCCAAAGATTCCTTTCCACCGCCCAACATCGATCGCATGATCGATGCCACGGCCGGCCACGAGATCCTCACCTTTCTCGACGCCTATTCCGAGTATAATCAAATTCCGATGAACCCGGATAGACCGGGGAAAGACTTCATTTGTGACCCGACATGGAACGTATTGTTATAACGTAATGTCCTTCGGACTAAAAAATACAGGAGCTACTTATCAACGCCTAGTAAACAGAATGTTCGAAGAACAAATAGGTAAAACAATGGAAGTCTATATTGATGACATTCTAGTTAAGTCCCTGCGCGCAGAGGACCATTTGGCCCATTTGCAGGAAACGTTCGAGATTCTGCGAAAATACAACATGAAGCTCAACCCCAAAAAATGTGCTTTCGGGATCGGTTCGGGCAAGTTCCTTGGCTTCATGGTGTCAAATCGGGGAATTGATATCAACCCCGACAAAATCAAGGCCATCGAAGACATCACCATCGTGGACAGCGTGAAAGCTGTACAAAGGTTAACGGGAAGAATTGCAGCCTTAGGCCGGTTCATTTCAAGATCATCAGATCGAAGTCACAAATTTTTCTCCCTACTCAAAAAGAAGAACGACTTCGCTTGGACACCGGAATGCCAACAAGCATTACAGAATTTGAAACAATATCTATCGAGCCCACCACGGCTTCACACTCCAAAAACCGACGAAAAACTATACTTGTACTTGGCGGTATCGGAAGTCACCATAAGTAGTGTCCTAGTTCGAGAAGATTAAGGTATGCAATTTTCCGTTTATTACGTAAGTCGGACCTTAGGAGAAGCGAAAACTAGGTATCTGCACTTAGAAAAATTGGCACTTGCGCTGGTAAGCACATCTAGAAAGTTAAGGCCGTACTTTCAATGTCACCCCATAAGTGTATTAACCACCTGCCCACTCCGTAATATTTTACATAGGCCCGAACTATCAGGTCGATTGGCCAAATGGGCCATCGAACTCAGTGGGTACGATATCGAATATCAACCCCGTACGGCCATCAAGTCTCAAATTTTGGCAGACTTCGTGGCCAACTTCACGCTAACCCTCATACCCGAAGTTGAAAAGGAACTCCTTTTGAAATCGGGTATATCGTTTGGGGTATGATCCTTTTTACGGACGGTGCTTCGAATATAAAGAGGTCCGGGTTAGGCATAGTTTTGAAACCCCCCCACGGGTAACATTATTAGGCAGGCTATTAAAACTATCAGATAAACTAACAACGAGGCCGAGTATGAAGCCATGATTGCAGGTCTCGAACTAGCTAGAAACCTGGGAGCAGAAATCATTGAGGTGCATTGTGACTCTTTGCTGGTGGTGAGTCAAGTAAACAAAACCTCCGAAGTCTGAGAAGGTGGGATGCAAAGGTATTTGGACAAACTGCTTATCACTTTACACCATTTCAAACAATGGACCCTACGGCATGTTCTATGAGAACGGAATAATGAGGCCGATGCTCTTGCAAATTTGGGATCGTCGGTCGAGGTAGATGATTGAGCTCGGGGACTATCATTCAACTTTCAAGATCGGTAATCGAAGATGGGCACGCTGAAATAAATTCTACTAGCTTAACCTGGGATTGGAGATACAAGTATATTGAATACTTAAGAAACGGAAAGCTCCCTTCAGACCCTAAAGATTCCAGGGCCCTACGGACTAAAGCTGCTCGATTCACGTTGGCTTCGGACGGAACACTATATCGAAGAACATTCAATGGATCGATGGCGGTATGCGTGGGTCTGGGGGATACCAATTACATCCTCCGGGAAGTACAAGAGGGCACTTGTGGCAATCACTCCGGTGCCGACACATTAGTTCGAAAAGTGATCAGAGCGGGGTATTATTAGATCGATATGGGCAAGGATGCAAAAGAATTTGTTCGTAAATGTGACAAATGTCAAAGGTTTGCGCCAATGATCCATCAACCCGGAGAGCAACTTCACTCGGTCCTATCCCCATGGCCATTCATGAAATAGGGAATGGACATCGTCGGTCCTCTGCCATCGACCCCAGGTAAAGCCAAATTTATTTTATTTATGACTGACAATTTTTTTAAATGGGTTGAAGCGCAGGCGTTTGAGAAAATAAGAGAGAAAGAAGTTATAGACTTTATTTGGGATCATATCATATGCCGATTCGGGATACCNATTTGGGATCATATCATATGCCGATTCGGAATACCCGCCGAAATAGTGTGCGACAATGGGAAGCAATTCATTGGCAGCAAAATCACAAAATTCTTCGAAGATCACAAAATAAGGAGGATATTATCAACACCATACCACCCCAATGGGAACGGTCAGGCCGAATCAATGAACAAGACTATTCTTCAAAACCTGAAGAAGAGATTGAACGACGCAAAGGGAAAATGGAAAGAAATCCTGCCCGAAGACCTTTGGGCATACCGAACAACGTCAAAATCCAGTACGGGGGCGACCCCATTCTCCTTAGTATATGGTTCCGAAGCATTAATACCAGTCAAAGTCGGTGAACCTAGTCCCAGATTTCGATTCATGACGGAAGAATCAAATAACGAGGCTATGAACACCAACCTTGAATAATCGGACGAAGGACGAGAAGCTGCCCTCATCCGATTGGCCGCCCAAAAGCAACGAATCGAAAGGTATTATAATCGAAGAACTAAACTTTGCCATTTCAAGCCCGGGGACCTAGTATTAAGAAAAGTCACCATCAATACTCGGAATCCAAATGAAGGAAAATTAGGACCAAATTGGGAAGGACCATACCAGGTGCTCGAGAGCGTGGGAAAAGGATCATACATGCTCGGCATCATAAACGACAAACAACTATCAAGCAGTTGGAATGTATCACATCTAAAATGGTACTACTGCTAAGGTATGAACTTTCCATATTCATCTAACTGACCCATGCAGAAGTCAGAACAAGAGCTGAAGAAGATCTTTCGCTTAAAAGCACGCGTTGCACTCTTTTTACCTTAGACCGATTTTCTCCCAAATGAGTTTTTCGGCAAGGTTTCTAATAAGACAACCATCGATCGTGCTGCACTTTTGACAATATCCGAGGCCTCTTTCCAACCGACCTCGAATATTGGGGGCCATCAGGGCCCTCAAATACATCGAGTTCAGATGCAAGAGAGTCATCTCACAGCAATAGGGCTCCAACAGGAAAAATTATAAGAGCCAAATCGTCAAAATGAACCATGCTCATATAGATTGGCCCAAACATAAACACATGTGCAATGACTTGAGATTTATTGTGCAACCAGAATTGAGCCTACGAGCTACTTTCATTCCGAGTTCGAAATAATCACTCGAATATTAAGCCTACGGGCTACTTACATTACTTCGAGTTCGAATCATTCACTCGACTAAGCCTACGTGCTATCTTTATTTCGAGTTTGAGCAAACACTCACTAGACCATTGCGCCTATGGGCCACATTATCTCGAGTTTGAAACATTTACTCGACCATTACGCCTACGGGCTACTTACATTACTTCGAGTTTGAATCATTCACTCGACTAAGCCTACGTGCTATCTTTATTTCGAGTTCGAGCAAACACTCACTCGACCATTGCACCTGCGGGCCACATTATCTCGAGTTCGAAACATTCACTCGACCATTACACCTACGGGCTGCTTACATTACTTCGAGTTCGAATCATTCACTCGACTAAGCCTACGGGCTATCTTTATTTCGAGTTCGAGCAAACACTCCCTCGACCATTGCGCCTACGAGCCACATTATCTCGAGTTCGAAACATTCACTCGACCATTACGCTTACGGGCTACTTACATTACTTCGAGTTCGAATCATTCAATCGACTAAGCCTACGGGCTATCTTTATTTCGAGTTCGAGCAAACACTCACTCGACCATTGCGCCTGCGGGCCACATTATCTCGAGTTTGAAACATTCACTCGACCATTACACATACGGGCTACTTACATTACTTCGAGTTCGAATCATTCACTCGACTATTAAGTCTACGGGCTACTGTTATTTCGAGTTCGAGCAAATACTCACTCGACCATTGTGCCTACGGGCCACATTACTTCGAGTTCGAATCATTCACTCGACTAAGCCTACGGGCTATCTTTATTTCGAGTTCGAGCAAACATTCACTCGACCATTGCGCCTACGTGCCACACTATCTTGAGTTCGAAACATTCACTCGACTATTAAGCCTACGGGCTATTGTTATTCTGAGTTCGAACAAGCACCCACCCAACCATTACGCCTACGGGCTACAATATTTCAAGTTCAAAACATTCACTCAACGGCTAATAAGCTACTCTTACTCTGAGTTTACATTAACTCAACTAGTACATTACACCTACGGATTATGTTCCTTCAAAGTTTGAATCATCGACTCAACAAGCAAACCCAGGGGCTACAAATCTGATCGATCAGAAGATTACAAGGTCAACATTCGATCAAAAGTCTTCACAAAACAAAAACAAGTCGACCTCGTTATACATATATATAGATACAAAAATTGCCTACGTGATTAAATTGCAAACATGAAGAATTAGAAATTAAGCTTCCTGGTCGAGCACTTCCCCGTCTTCAGATCCGTTTTTGCTACCATCATCATCATCATCATCAGAGGCTAAGGCCAAGGCTTCCGCTTTGAGTTCGTTTGCCTTTTTTACATCTTCGGTAAGGTCGAAACCTCGAGCGTGTATTTCCTCGAGGGTCTCTCTACGAGACCTACACTTGGCAAGTTCGGCAACCCAATGAGCTCGAGTATCGGCGGTCTTTGCCGCTTCCCGGGCCTCAG